>CM075815.1:34367416-34484657 GCA_037975025.1 Excoecaria agallocha | reverse complement strand
GTTTTCTTGATTGATTACTTTTTCTCAGCCTCTAATTTTTGCCTAAGATGCCTGTTTTCGATTTTCACCCTGGAAGGCCGCTATTTTTTCTGATTTTCAACCTATGGGCCATTTATTCTCTTCTTTTTCCCTTTTGTCATTAGCCATGGAACCTTTTCAATCTATCGACATTCACATGTTCTCGAAACTCATTGCCATCATTATTTGACAAAATAACAATGCCTTTGGATAGTAGTTTCTTAAGCACAAAAAGTCTTTCCTATGTGGGCTTGAATTTGCCTTGGATGTCTAGAATCCCTAGGTCATCTCTTTAAACACTAAGTCTCCTTCCTTTAAAGGGTGTTTCCTGAATTTCTTGCCAAATTAAAGGGCCAACCTAATATGCCCTCATTCTTTCCCCATCAAGAAAATTAAGTTGTGATAGTCTCTACCTAGCCTATTTCATTTCTAGTATCTCAGCCTCCAAAATTACTCTCAAGGACTGATGTTTAATTTATACCGATAGTATTGCCTCTGTTTTATAAACCAAAGAGAATGGAGTTGCTCTTGTTGAAGTTTTGGCTGTGGTTTTATAACCCCATAGTGCAAAGGGTGGCTTGTTGGCCCAATCTTTGTAAGTTTGCACCATCTTGGCTAAAATTCTGTTTACATTCTTATTAGCTACTTCAACTGCTTCATTTGCTTGAGGTCTGAAAGAAGAAGACTTGTGATGTTAAATCCCATATCTAATAAGCATCCGTCTAATTTCACCCGAGAACTGTAGCCCATTGTTCGAGACCACATGATGAGGCAAACCATATGTGCATATCAGGTTTTTCTCGATAAACTTGGCCATGTCTCGCACATTTACCTTTTTGAAAGATTCAACTTGTACCTACTTACTAAAATAATCGATGGGTACTATGATGAGCCTGTGCCCATTTGAGGCGAGCGGATGGATCATTCCCATAATATCTATCCCCCATGCAGCAAATGGCCATGATGATGTGAAGTTACATAGTTCAAAAATAGGCAAATGTCTCAAATCTGTATACTGTTGGCATAATTGACACTCTTTGAAATACTTAAAGCAATCAGCATCCATTGTGAGCTATAAAAAACCCTGTCTTATAATCTTCTTTACTAAAGTTAACCTATTCATGTAAGCTTCACATACTCCTGTATATACTTCCATTACCCTTTATGCTTCCTTTTCATCTAAGCATCTTAATGGAATTCCATCGGGTTGCCTTTTATAAATCACTCCTCATACAGTGATGAATTGAGTTGATAACTTATGAATAATTCTTTGGTCCTTTTTAGCTTTTTCTCAGGGAACACCAACTTTTCCAGGTAGCTCTAAATATCATAATACCAGGGCTTTTTGTCATTTACCTCAACATCCATGACTTGTTCCTTTTCAAAGCATGGCTTATCAGAGCTCAAAATTATCACAAGTTTTATAATCACCCCCTTCAGGTTGTCCCATATAGACACCAAGGTAGCTAGAGTATTTGCCAATTGATTTTCCACCCTAGGCATATATTTGAAAATGCAGACGTCAAACTGACAACTCGAAACCCTCAGGTATCTAAGATATGGAACCAAGCATTCTTCCTTCACTGACTATACACCTTTTACTTGGTAAACCACTAGAGATGAGTCTCTAAACACTTCTGCAAATTTTTCCCCTATAGCCAGTAGAGCGTCTAACCTGAAAAATGTAAGCTTCATATTTTGCTTCATTGTTTGTGACCTTGTACCTCAGCTTTTTAGCCAATGGCATATTTTTTCCCTTCAAGGTAACTAAGATCACTTTTACTCCTGCTCCTTTATTATTAACAGCTCTATCAAAATACATCTGCCATCCTTACACTGCTATGGCTGTTATGTTTTCATTGGGGAATTCATAGGTCATCTCTTTACCTTCTAAAGGTTGATCAGGTAGGAACTCCGCTACTGCTCTTCCCTTAATGGTTTTCCTAGTGATATGCTCTATGTTAAATTCCTACAATAGAATCAACCATCTTCCCATCTTTTTTAACAGTGAAGGGGCTTCTTATAGGTATCTAAGGAGATTTTGCTTAGCCATAACTTGTATCTTATAAGAATAGAAATGGTGTCTCAACTTTTTAGATGCCCATATGACTGCCAAACAAATCTTTTCGACCTCTACATATTTTGACTCATAAGGAAGGAATTTCTTGCTAAGATAGTATACTGCATATTCAATCCTAAAATCATCCTTTTGTGCCATCATAGCCCCCACTGAGCTGTCTTCTATTGCTAAGTACAAAATCGAAGGTTTTTCTACTCGAGGTGGTCTTAACACTAGTGGATGTAATAGGTAATCTTTGATGGTGTCGAATGCCTTCTGACAATCTTCATTCCAAACCATGGGTTGATCCTTCCTGAGCAGCTTAAAGATCGGTTCACAAATCAAAGTTAACTTAGCAATGAACCTACTTATGTACTAAATTTTTCCCAAGAATCCCTTGACTTCTTTTTCTTTTCAGGAGACCAGCATCTCCTTAATGGCCTTTACCTTGTCAGGATCTACCTCTATACCTATTTGGCTCATGACATGAACTAAAAGCTTTCCTGAAGTAACCCTAAATATGCACTTTTTTAGATTGAGGCCGAGATTGTACTTACTGATCTTCTGAAAGAACTTCTCTAATGCTTTGAAGTGACCCTCTTTAGTAATTGACTTGATCATTATGTCATCCACGTACACATCTACTTCCTTAAGAATCAAATCATTTAAGATCCGTATGGCCATTCTTTGATAGGTAGCTCCTGCATTTTTAAGCCCAAAGGGCATGACTCAGTAAGCATATATTCCCCATTCAATTATGAAAGCTATTTTAATCCTATCCACTATTTTATTTAGAATTTGATTATACCCTACATATCAATCCACAAAACTATAAATGGCACAAATGGCTACATTATCGACTAGAACATTTATGTGAGGCAAAAGAAAGTCATCCTTAGGGCAAGCTATATTTAGGTCTCTATAATCCACATAGACTTTTACCCTTCCATCCTTCTTTGCTACAGGAACTATGTTCACTAACCATGTGGGGTATTAAAATTTCACTAAAAACTTAGCCTCTATTTACTTTCTAACTACTTCCTTCACTTTTTCAGCCCATTCTAGTCTAAGTCTTCTAAGCTTTTGTTTAACTGGTTTATACCTTAGGTACGTTAGAATGGCATGTCAGTGACTTCTCAATCTATTCCTGGCATGTCTTCATAGGTCAAGGTAAAGACCTTTTCATATTTTTTCAATATTCTCTTCAAATTTTTTCTCTTCTCAAAAGTTATATCTGATTCTAATAAAATTTCTTTTGGATTTTCTTTAGTTTCGAGATTGAATGAACATGTATTTGTTGAGTTAATAGCAAATATAAATACTTTATGATCATTATCATGCATATTGAAATTAGAAGAAACATCACACAAGTAAGCAAAATTGTTTATCTTATTAATGTAATCAAAAGAGCAAACATTGTTCTCATTAAATAATTCAGGAATATAAACAACATCAATAAAGTTGTCTTCTTCAATCTTGTTAGCATTAGGCACTTCTCCAATCTCAAGTCCAACTTTGGGTGGTTACTTGGCCTGTATCTTCTCTTTGCCTTTTAGCTTTATAGCAAGCAGTTTCTCTATCATAACCTCCTATAGTGCTTCTTTATCCCAAGTTGAATGGTGTAGCAAAATTTCTTCATTCCAAAGACTTTCAACCAACTTGATGATCCCTTATTCCTAATTGAAGATGTCATCAAACAGCTTAAATCTCGGTACTAGCTCACTTCCTATCATCTGAGGTTCACTCTCTCCATAATAAAGGCATAAACCTAAAGCTGGTATGAAACTCTAAGAAATGTGAGGGATTCCTTCCACTACCTTTTTTCCTTTCGTTTCTTATTAGTCCTTGTGAAGCCTAACCTTTTATTATCCTTTTGACCCTTGGTAGTTACAACAGTTTGTGGTCCTTGAGAATTCTTGCCTAAGCTAGCTCCAAGCAAGAGATTCATCCTTTTGAACATATTGATCACATGAGGACTGTCAAAAAAGTCATCTTTATTTTCTTCATCTTCAATAACTGCCACATGAAACTCGTTAAATGGCCTTTTGGCTATTTCAAGCACAGATACCTAGTTCTCCCTTGCTGCTTTGATAGTAACTACTTGACCATTGTAGGGAATCTTAATCATTTGGTGCAATGTGGAGGGTACACCTTCTAGCTTATGAAACCATAGTTTCCCAAGGAGTATAGAGAAATTTGCTGGGATAGGCGAAACTACAAACTCAACCTCAGTCTCAATAGGTTTTGTCTTCACTACGGCCTTAAAGGTCCCAACAAATTGCCTTTTAGAATTGTCATATGTAGAAATGGTCAAATTAGACTTGCTTAGCATGTGCTCATTCAACCCGAAGGCTGAAATTGCTACTAATGGACAAACATTAATGGATGAACCATCATCAACCATCACAAACTAAAATACAGTGTATTTACTTTTGTACGTAAATAAATATAGTATATTTTCTTTTTGAATAAACTCAATACACTGTATTTTCTTTTCTTTTGACTAAAATATAGGATATTTACTTTTATATATAAATAAAATACAATTTATGTTTTTTACAAAACTCAATACACTATATTTTTTTCTTTTGACTAAAGTACAATATATTTACTTTTTGTACATAAATAAAATACAGTTTATTTTCTTTTAACGAAACTCAATACACTGTATTTTCTTTTAACGAAACTCAATACACTGTATTTTCTTTGTTTTTCTTTTTGTTTTCAATTGATTGTAAAAAATAAAATCCATACTCCTCTGCATATGTTACTACCTGATAACTGAGGAAAATATATTTTTAAAGGCCCAATCAGTGTGGCCCAAACAGGGCCCAAGCCCAATGGCAAAAGGATAAAGAGTGAGCTGAAAGACAGCATAGGAAAGCGTGATGTCCGATTGGACTGATGGAACAACATGTCATGTCAGCCCACTGACACAAGTCAATGCCTATACTCTCCACCTACTTTCTATCACGTCGCCGCTCAACTACTCTGATTGATGGTTATCACTCTCCAAGGTACTCAAGTACCCCTCCAAAGAACTCCTATAAATAGCCTAAAACATAATGGCTCCAGGTATTGAACACCTGAGACCCTCTCACTCTTTTTAAAGCACTGTATCTATAAAGTTACTAACTTAAGCTTCGAAGTGCTAACGCATGGGTCCGATTGGGCACTCTTTTTTACAGGTTTAGTTATTCGACCAGCCCTACGACAGCCAATACTTCCTCCCACAAGATAAAGACAAATTAAGCTTTATCATTTGGTGCTCTCGTTGAGAGACAAATGGCAGGTTCAAGATTTAATGCATAAGAAACTTTGGGAGAATATAATCATCATAGTCAGGCCAGATCTAGGCCTTCGGAAAGAAGAGAAGGGTCTTCCAGATCCCCTATTAGAGGTGACCTCCTTCCAGAATTTGACGCGGTAGCCAGGTGGCAACTGAAAGATACCCCCATTACCATCAAGGACATGCGCGTTATTTTTAATGACTTTACTAAAAGCATAGTTCAGACTTTGAAAAAGGAAAAAATGCCCAAAACTTATGAAAGAAGCCACAAAACGAATTTTATGACCGAGGATTTCGAAAAGAGAAGAAACAAGGGAATTTTCATCAACGATCCAAGAGCTCATGATGGCAGGCGGATGAGGGCCAAAACCCCAGACAGGTATGACAAGGGAAAGGGCACAAGGTCCTCAAGTAGGGATTCCCCATACATCCCCAGTAGATCATCCACTTCGTCCATAGGGGACGATTTGTCTTTTATGTGCACCCCGAATCGTAGCCGCATGAGGGGACAGAGGGATGAAATTGCTCCAGCTGCCATAAGCAAGGAGGACAAATGGTTCAAGCAAAAGCTTAGGCAGTTTGGCTTGACAGGCTCCAAGAAAGGAATGTTCGAGGATCACACCTGCGGCAACACGACCTCACCATTTTACAGAAAAATTACGAAGTCAGAGCTACCTCCCAGGTGGTGAGACGTAGTAATGGACAGGTCTACAGGTAAACCTGACCCTTTTTACACATCTTGCAGAATATCTAACAAAAGTGCAGGTATACACCTACGACGAAAGGATCGCCTGCAGGATATTCCCCACCACACTGGGAGGAGACGCTCTCACGTGGTTTTATGAGCTCCCACAGGGGTCGATCACTTCCTTCCGACAACTAAAGGAGTTGTTCATTACGTGATTCATTATGAAGACACGGGCGCCAAAATCTGTGAGTGATCTATGCAACCTCTATCAGAGGACCGATGAAAGTCTTCGAGACTACATTGACAAATTTCAGGCTACAATGTCGGAGGTGAGGAATGTAAGCATGAAAATGACATCCACCGCCCTAGCCAATGACACTGTTGATAGGCCATTGTTTGAGTCAATTACGATAAGGCCACCAGTCAGTTTTTCCAATTTGATGGAAAGAGCTAGGCAACATATCCGGTTGGATGACGCCCTGAGATCCAGCCGTGGCAGAAGAAGCAACATCTTGGATAAGCTACAGCACCCAGACGGACGGATATTTAATCGAGCTCAAATTTTCGAATGGCTCGCAAGGAGTCCAGAGAGAGCTTCCACGTTGAGGAGCTTGGGAAAAAGAAAGCAGGCAGAACGATCAAGGTCCTATCAGGGAGCTTATCAGTAGGCTCGAACTTTTACTCCGCTCAACGCCAATCGAGCGCAAGTATTGATGTGGATAAAGGAGAACCACCAAAGGGTGAACTAGCCCAAAAAGATGGACGAAAAGACCAGAAGAACCCAAAACCATAATAAATACTGCAAGTTCCACGAGGACGTTGGTCATACAATCGACAAATGTCATCAGTTGAAGGAAAAAATTGAACGACTCGTGCAAAAGGGATCCCTCAAGAGGTTTATAGGTCCGACTCGAGAAGCAAGTTCCTATAAACAATCGGGCCATAAGAAGGATGACTCTGACGATGATGATGAGCGGAGAAAGCCAAAAAATGCAGACCCACACCGACCGTATGTCGGTGTTATAAATATGATCACTGGTGGGTCATCCTATGGAGAAGATCTTTCCAGAAAAAGAAAGAGTAAGGGCGTCTTTGTCTCTTAAATATCTGAACGGCCAACCCCAGTCACCATATCCTGCAAGGATGCACAAGATGTAATGTTTCCTCACGAGGATGCCCTTATCGTTAGGGCGCAGATTAACAATTTCAATGTAAAAAGGATATTGGTAGACAATGAAAGTGCAGTGAACATGCTTACATTGCAAGCTTATAGAGTGATGGGGTTGCCGATCGAAGAACTCAAGCCGAATGCCATGCCACTGATCGGATTGGGCAACGCCACAGTACCAGTAGTAGGCTCGGTTGATTTGTTCATTGAGCTTGGCCAGGAAGCTCTCGCCCACGCCTGTAAGGTAATATTTATGGTTATTGATATATTTTTTTGCTTATAACAACATTTTTGGCAAGCCTCTATTATTTCAAATCGAGGCGGTCACCAACATTCGTTATATGGTGATGAAAATCCCGACTAGGGGAGGCATCGCCATCCTGAGAGGTGAACAAAAGGCATCAAGGGAGGCTTACGTTGCCATGATTAAGCACCATAAAGAAGCCAAATTGGTAGAATCAGGTTTGGAACGACTCGAGCAGGTGGAGGAACCAAGAATGGATCCTGCTGAAGAAGTCAAGACTAGGATGCTTGCGAAAGGCAAGGTTGTTCAAATTGGCATTAGCATGAGCGTGGAGGTTGAGGAGGCTGTCATGCAAGTATTAACGATCAACCAGGCATCCTTTGCTTGGAAGCCAGAAGATATCACCGGGATTGATCCCAATGTAATCACCCACAAACTCAACATGGATCCAGCTTGCAAGCCTATTAGGTAGAAGTTATGATGGCATACTCCCGATCGCAGGAGATTTATCTCCGAAGAGGTAGACAGGCTGCTGTAGGCGGGGACAATTCGAGAGGTTGACTACCCTAAATGGCTAGCCAATATTATTCTGGTCAAAAAGAAATCGGGGAAGATGCAAATGTGCGTTGACTTCACAGACCTTAACAAAGCGTGCCCAAAAGACAGCTACCGTCTACCTAGCATAAACCAGTTGGTAGACGCCACTGTGGGTCACGCCATCTATTCCCTCCTCGACGCATATGCTGGATACCATCAAATTATGATGTGGTTGCTAGATCAGGAAAAGACCAGCTTTTATCACGGATGATGGCACCTTTTGTTATAAGGTCATGCCATTCCGATTGAAAAATACGGGCGCTACATATCAGTGCTTAATGAATAAGATTTTCAAATATCAAATCAGGCAGCATGTGAAAGTTTACGTGGATGATATGATCGTCAAAAGCAAAAGCCCCGAAGAACATCCTGCCGATTTGGAAAAAGTCTTCAATACACTGAATAAATTTCGGATGAAGCTCAACCCTGATAAATGCATTTTTGGGGTGCCTTCGGGTAAATTCTTGGGCTTCATGGTCTCCCAAAGGGGCATTGAAGCCAACCTCGATAAAATAAAAGCAATACTGGAGATGCAGCCACCAAGTAACGTAAAAGACGTTCAAAAATTGAATGGCAGAATAATAGCCCTTGGGCGGTTCATATCCTCCTCAGCCAAACGATGCACCCATTTCTTCAAGAAATTGAGGAAGAATGAAGCCTTCAACTGGGACGCTGATTGTCAACAAGCCTTTGATGAGTTAAAGAAATTCCTCACCAATCCCCCTTTGCTCAGCCGGTCGCTTCCAGGTAAAAATTTGTACTTATACTTATCAACTTCTGGCAAAGCTGTTGCAGATGTCCTGGTCAGGGGAGAAGGAACCCAGCAACTGCCTATTTATTATGTGAGCCAAGTGCTCAGATGCCCATAATTGAAAAAAAGACCGGTCGAACAACTCATCATTACCTTCATGATGTACACGAAGAAGCTGAGACAATACTTCGAAGTACATACAATAGTTGTCCGATCGGGTCAACCAATTAGGAAAATTCTCCAGACCCCAGACTTGGAAGGAAAAATGGTGGGGTGGGCAATTAAGCTTCAATCGTGGGACGTGAGATACGAACCCAAGAAGGCAATCAAGGCTCAAACCTTGGCAAATTTCATCGATAAATTCGCTGGTGAGGAAGTAACTGACATCCCTAAACCCGTAAATTGGAAAATGATCATAGATGGAGCTACGAATGACAGCCGAAGAGGTATAGACATCGTAATAATGGGCCCCCTGGGCATCATTATAAGGTACGCGATAAAGCTTAACTTTAAAATTTCAAATAACATGGCAGAGTATGAGGCTCTCTTGCAAGGGCTGAGGCTGCTTCATGCCATCCGACCGGAATCGATTGTCATCAAAAGCGATTCCCAACTCGTGACGATTCAGGTCTTAGGCACCTTCGAGGCCAGAGAAGCCAACATGATACGATATTTGGGAAAGGTCAAGGCGGCACTCAAGATGCTAGAAGAATGTGGATCCGAATGGGTCCTACAAAAGGTGCCGAGAGATCAAACTTTAGTAGCCGATCGACTTGCCAAAATGTTTGCTGCCGAGCAAGGGATGGTGAAAGAAAGCATAACCATCATTGACCAACCAAACTCCTCCTTAGATGAACCAGAAATGATGAAAATTGAGCCAGTTCAGGAAACGTGGATGAACCCCATTAAACGGTACCTACAAACAGGGCAATTGCCTGAAGATAAGGCGAAAGCCCGAAAGGTATCTCGTAAATCCCTAAATTATTCTATTATTAACGGTGAATTATTTAGAAAATCTTTCAGTCACCCATGGCTAAAATGCGTAACGAAGGAGGAAGGAGACTATATTTTGAGGGAAATCCATGAAGGCATTTGTGGAGCATACGAGGCTAGTAAAGCCATGACGAGGAAGGCCCTCCAAATTGGATACTATTGGCCAAGCATCTTCAAAGACGCCCAAGAGAAGGTAAGAAGATGCCAACAATGCCAAATCCATGAAAGAGTCATCAGGCAACCGGCAGCAGATCAGAATCCGATCGGAGTTTCTTGGCCGTTCGACCAATGGGACCTGGACATTTTGGGGTCCTTTTCCCAGGGACAAAGGCAAATAAAGTTTCTTTTTGTTGTCGTTGATCACTTCTCCAAGTGGATCGAGGCAGAACCTCTGGCTACAATCACGACGGAGAAAGTTAAAAACTTTGCTTGGAAAAACATTCATTTGCAGGTATGGCTTACCTAATGTTTTCATTACAGATAATGGCAAGCAGTCCGACAGTTCGATCTTCAGAAACTTTTGCCAAAGCCTCAATATCGATCTTAAGTTCACCTCCGTCACCCATCCCCGGAGCAATGGGATGACTGAGGTCTCCAATCGGACGCTCCTAGAAGGACTGAAAAAACAACTCGGTAAGGCAAAAGGCAACTGAACTGAGGAACTGCATAGCTTCTTATGGTCTTACAGGACCTTTCCACGAGCTGGCACCCATCAAACGCCATTCTCTTTTATCTACGGCTTCGAGGCCATGATATCCGTAGAAATTAATCTCTCGTCCTATCGGACAACATTCTATTCTAGTCGGATGAATGTCCTAGATAGACGCCAAGATTTGGACCTGTTAGAAGAAAAGAGGGAGGATGCTTGTACCAAAATTGCCGCCTACAAACAAAGAGTCACTAGATACCACAACATAAAATTAAGGGTAATAACCTTTAACTTGGGTGATCTAGTGCTCAGAAAGCGGACATAAGCTCGGGAAATACTGGAGTTGGGAAATTGATGCCAAATTAGGAAGGCCCCTATGAAGTCTCCAAAGTTTTAAGTTTTAGTACGTATAAACTAACAACCCTTGAAGGGTCAGATATCCCCAGAATTTGGAATGTCGAAGTCCTCAAGAAGTACCATGTATAATCGTGTATTAAGTTCACATTCAATAAAGAAAATTTTCTCCATTTTTTCCATTTCTCTTCATCTTTGGAAAAGGTATGTTTCTATTTATGTATTTGTTTGTTTGTTAGTTTGGTTATTTGCTTGCAGGTTATTGGTTTTACTCCATTCTCCATAGATCCCGATCGAAATTTGGGATGGTCATTCGCTAGGCTTGTCCCAAGCCCAAAATGCAAAAGATTTCTCTACTACGACTCCCCCAGCGTGATTTGGCTTAACGCTTATCTCAAAATACAAAAACCTTTCTCCATTCAGTTTGATAGATTCGACACTATACCTCAACCATCTATACGAAACTCCTTCATTCCATTTCCATCAACGTTTATCTTGCACTCAAAATGCGAAGTACGACAATTAAATGAGTTATATCTCATTTATACTTAATGCGCAAAATTGCAAACTACTCTAACGCATAGCAGATCTTTGTATCTGTTAGAATAATACTTTGGTAACACCAAAAATTTCAAAGTCACCTACTGCGACCGAAATGGTCATTTTGTTGCGACTCTCCAATCGGATCAGACGATCATTGACTCTATGCAAAGGATTTTATGATTCAGGAAGTGCTCCCATACTCTTCTTAATTGATTTTGTCCATTCTATGCAAAGATTGCTTTTCACTTGGTTAATTTTATAACGAATCCTTCTCCAGGTAAGGATTGCGACTTTGATAAAAAGTGAACAAAATCTTGTATATACATCCGGGAATGTTTTACAAGTTACAAGAATGAAGACTAAGCCTCTATATCTACAATCTCTATCGAGAAACTGACCGACTCAGATGTGGACCCTACAATAGTCTCAGTAATCGTCTGACCATTTTTTGGCTCCTCTGACAAAGAGACAGCGGGTTCTGGTTCCATCTGCAAAGGGGCCTCGGGTTTTGCAGGGGGAGGAGGAATGACTTCAGGTTTATTTGGCAAACTGACAGTCGCCGGTTGAGCTGAAAAGGTTTCCTCAGCTGTCCCTTCAGTCTCTTCAACTGGAGAGGCCTCTTCCTTGTCATCGCTAGAAGGGGGATCGGGAAGAGCCCCCAGGTCCTCCATCCAATCAAGATCAGCTTCAGGAAATCGCTGCCTGGCTGCATAGATTAATCGAGTCAGCAACCTCCCTTATGCCTTGCCCAACTTATCAAGGACCTCCTCCCCTTTAGTATTCAGTGCTTCCTCTAACTTTTCAGCCCAAGTCGCCTCCTTTTCCGCCAAAACTGTCTCCACATAATTCTTCTCTGCTAAGAGAAGGTCGTGCTTTGATAGAACCTTATCTTTGTTCGCAAGTGCCTTGTCTTTGTTAGCATTGGCTTTAAGGCATTTGTTCTTCAATTGTGAGCATTCACCCCTCAGCTATTCCAACTCCTCCTCATATTTCTTGCACAAGGCGCTGTCAGCAGCAAGGCGCGCCACATCTCCCTTCAAGTGGTCCACCTCGCTCTGCCGAGACTTAAGGTTTTGAGCCAGTCGGGTTTTCTCCTTCCTTAGCTCTTCTGCCTTCGACTTCAAGAGCATAACTTCTTTCTTCGTCACATCGATGGCAGTCTCAGCTTCCTTCCTTTGCTGAACGGCATCCTCCCACTTCGATCGGGCATAAGCCGCCATGTCGTGTATACGAAACCCCCTCTTAATCGGCTGAGAAAAGAAAGTATAGGAACTAGTCAAAAGGGACGAAAAAAAGTAGAGATAAAAATGAAAGCCACAAGTGTTACCTCCAGGTTTTGTTGCTGAAATAACCCATATTCCCGGGAGAGCAAATTGAGCTCCGTCATCGCTTTAAAATCACTCTCCTGAGCAAGACCTTGACAAATGAAGGTTGGTACGTCCCTGTTGGTCACGGACCAGTCATTACCAAACTGCCCCTTTAGGATGTCTTCCAAGAGTAGAGCCCGGCCCTCTTGAGTTCTCCCTGAAGATTGCCGGCTTGGCTCATTTCGAGCTACCTCCTTGTCCCTTGCGGCAATCTGGGCATCGACAGCAGCTATGGTTTTGGCAACCTTCCTCCTTGCCGCCTCTTCAATCTTCTTACGCACTACCTCATCTACTAGTGTGCCCATTTGCTGTGAAGACGGCTGGGTGAGGGGAGACAGTTGTGGCCCTTCCTCGTCAGATTCATCCCTTAATAGCCATCACCTAAGAGGGCACTGTTCCACCGTGGTTTGAGGGGGAAGTGATGGAGCCGAAATGGTTAAGGAAGGATGGGTTATAGGGACAACCATAGTGGCAGAAGAGGTAGCCATTATCGCAATGATAGGAACACTAGCTGCACTCTTGGAGGCCTGAACCTCGGAAGCAGGCAGAATCTTCCTATTCTTTGCCCTTTTCTCATCTTTAGCCAAACGATCGGCCTCTCTTTTAGCTTTGGCCCGATCGGTTAGTTGTTTTGCGGCCTCCTCTTCTCTTGCCATTTCGTTCACAGTTGCATCGCACAAACAAAACAAAGATAAGTACCTTGTTCTAAAATTCGGTACAATAAATGCACATATAATATATGAATCGACAAAAATAGGCATCCTTCTTCACACTCCGATATTAACGCTCACGTTCTATGCTAGTGCCAGCATTGGAGCCTGTAGGCTTGGACAGAGTTCTTAGAAGGTAATCAAAATCGTATGGCAGACCGTTCCTCACCACGGCTTTCATCAATTTTTTGATGTTAGCTTCGTACATAAATCGACCGATAGCATGATCGTTCAAAATAGTCGCCCCTTTCGATCGGATTAACGGTACTCCAAAGCCACCAGCCATCCCCACTAAGAAGTACCTCTCCCTAAAATGTTTTATGGAAGATGGAACGGCAAAGAGCTTTCGATGCCGTCGGCTGGTAAAGTAATATTCTGACCCATCACTTCGACCAAAAATATAAAAAAAGTGAGTAAAAAGATCCAAAGTGGGGGCCACCGATTCTATCCTGCATAAAATCTTGAAACAGGGTACCATTCTCCATCCATTCGGAATCAATTGGTTAGGGACAATTCCATAACCTCTGAGCAGTGCCACTTTGAATGCGCCAAAGGAAAGCCTCATCCCCGCATCCAAACTCCATAAATGGCATATGAACCATTCATTCCTCTTACGGCCAAAATGCCCCTCTGTGATTGCCATGGAAGTAGGGCATACCATCACTGATACCTCTGCTAAAAGGTGGTATCGAGAAGGAATTTCCGTCACCTCTGCTTTTGTCAATCGCGAAGGCCGAGCGAGCGACTGGTGATTCTTGTAATCCTCCATGAAGCTTCTATCTATCTGTGTGAAGCCATTTTTTGCGAAGGAGAAGTAAAAATGTATATGTGAAGAGTGAAAAATAAAATCAAAGGCAGGGATTGCTTACTTACTTGGGTAATCTCGCAGACACTCTGAAAACTCCCTGGAATTCGAAGTACTTCCCTCAACAAAGAATCTTTTTGGCAAGGGTTTCAAATAGCAAAGTTCACAAAGAGATTTTGCCAGAGTTTCATTAAGAATCGCCAAAAAGTGAAGAAAATCTGCTTCAGTCCTGCTTATTTATAGGTAAAAAGCTTCTAGAATACTCCAAAGCCTCCCTGTCGGATAGACATCACGTGTCCTCGACCCATCACTGCGGTTACAAAAAATGAAGCATCGTTCTAGAAACACACGCGGCATTGGCATTAAGTACAAGACAGCTGTCTGGGGGAAACAGACGCATCTCCTCGAGCGGGCTCTTCCTAAAATTCAAAAATTCCGCCAAAAATAATAGAATGATACCTCGCCCGATCTGATCCATTGGAAGGGGGGATAAGTGATAACTGAGAAAAATACATTTCCAAAGGCCCAATCAGTGTGGCCCAAATATGGCCCAAGCCTAATGGCAAAAGGGTAAAGCGTGAGCTAAAAGACAGCACAAGAAAGCGTGATGTCCGATCGGACTGATGGGACAACATGTCCTGTCAGCCCACTGACACAAGCCAACGCCTATACTCTTCACCTATTTCTTATCACGTCGCCGCTCAACTACTCTGATTGACGGTTATCACTCTTCAAGGTACTCAAGTACTCCTCCAAAAAACTCCTATAAATAGCCAAAAATACAAAAGTTCCAGATATTGAATACTTGAGACCCTCTCACTCCTTTTAAAGCACTTTATTTATAAAAGTTACTAACTTAAACATCGGAGTGCTAATACCTGAGTCCGATCGGACACTCATTTTTACAGGTTTAATTATCCGATCGGTCCTACGACTGCCAGCGCTTTCTCCCACAAGATAAAGACAAATTAAACTTTACCACTACCATTGTAGCAGGCTTATGCAAATCACTAACCGAGTTTCTAGCTTCTGGTAATTGTCAATTGTGATATGTTTTTTATCTATAAATTGTCAACTAAGATACGTTACTTTTGGTCGAACAAAAGATCCTTCGATTATCAAGTTGTTTCTATAGAAACGCCCATAACCATCAGCAATATCAGGATATAGTTGGACCTCATATCAAGAAAGAATTAGGAAAAGACAAATTAAAATTTGATCTTGTATTGACATTATATATAAGGATATTTTAAAGTCATTTTCAAAAAACACTGCAACATTTTTACTCTAAAAATAGATTTGAAGGGCAAAATAGATCTCTGTGGCAAAATAATACCTTTTCTTTTTTCATTAATAAATCGATAAATGCAGAAAAGTAAAAGAAGAGGTGAATAACCTGGTTGCGGTGGATTGTTGTTGAGAACGGCCATAAAAGCATAATAAAGATCAAGAATGAGAAAAGTGGAGGAATTTGTGGCATTATTGAAGTTAGAGACAGCTTGGTTCAGTAAAAGGTTATGGAAATTGACGAGCAGATTCTCATTTCCATTGCATTGTTGGAATGAACCGAAAGTGCTTCAAGGAAGACAACCAAAGGGCTGCAAAGCTGTTACTGCTTTTATTCTCTTCAACTCCATTGTCAGCTGCTTCACTACTTAACAAATTAAATTGGAATAAAACTATAATTTGAATAATATTGAGCTTAGATCTTAAATACAAAAATAATATATTTTAAAATATTAAATTGCTTTTTAAAATAATATTCTACAAAATTCAAAATAAAACAATAGAATATAAATCAATAGAACATAAATGAGTAAGCAAATTGTATAGAATATTTAAACATACTTAAATAATTTTATATTTTTCAGACTATTATTTTTCAATTCAACATTTGAAATTAAGATTTATTAATTATAATTCTATTTTTAGCTGACAAAATTTAATGGAAACAGTCCAATTTAATTATTTAAAATAATAAAAATTCATTATTAATTTTAAACAATAAATATTGAATAGAAAACTGAAAATTAATTTTCTAATAAAAAATTGACTTAACGAAATTATTGACTGAAGACTGAAGAGCTTAATTAAAATGCCGCTAAAACTTTAGAAATTCAATTGTTACATTTCAAATAATAAGATTTTAATTGTAAAGATTGTGACAGTTGCTTTCGAATCCAAGAAATTATTAGCTAAAATACAGACCAGTGACATGAGAAGATAATGCGGGAAGGAAATGTCCGGTAAATCCAATTTCAAATGGATGTTTCATTAATACGAAGTTATACGAAAATATTTTGGCCATCATATACATATTTGGAAAACGACAAGAAGAAGAAGATGATGCTGCTACCCTCTAAGAATAAGAATTGGAATTTTGATTCCTTCAAATATTTTATTAAAAAAACAAGGGAAGAGGAACTGGAATCTTAATCAGACCAACAAAAACGGCTCGTAGACAAATAGGTTCTCGGCAAAATCACATCCTTCAAACATATGATGCCCAGTTGTTTCAACCATATTCAGGTTTATCATCTGTATCTTCTGCAGAATCATTAACAGCCCTGAGCATAGATATAGTAAACTGGGCTTTTTTTTTTTTTTTATGGGATATCTTAGGATGTAGAAAGAATGGGTATAGAATGAGGTAAAATTTTGTTGAAATCAAAATAGCAAAGGAAATAATTGAACTTCATTACTCTGCCATTGATGTCTTCAGATTCAAGGACATGAGAGCCTCAGGCACTGCCTGCCCACATTGCTCAAGAATTGTAATTAGTGATTCAGCTATCAGTGCATCTGCTTCAGTCAAAAAGCTATGGAAAATGCCATGTATAGTGTGCCGGGCCATTCTTGTAACAATTTCTACATACTTCTCAATCGAGAGGATAAAATCTGGTAGAATTACGATCTCATAGATGCTCAAGTCTGTCGTACTTATGTTTTCTGCTTTTATCACCGAGACTGCAGGTCTTCTTCTGCAATTCGCTTCCAGGCTGAACAAGTGATGAGTGCATTGTGAGTTACATTAATGAGAGACTTGAACTATTCGATGCTGCACTGAGTATCATAAACAACACTTGGAGACAAAGATGCAGCAGAACTCTAAGATAAAATACCCATGGACTTGAAGTGGATAATTAGGCAGCAACTCAAATCTAAAATGTATTACTCTCTCAATTCTCTTTTATATGTCACTTTTGAATAAAATTTAAATTCTATTTATTTGTCACTTTTAAACTTTCAATGTAATTTAATTTCCTTTTTCAATTTATTTTTCTTTTTCAATAAAATTGAAACCAATTAAATTTAATAATTTAATTTTAATCACGTAATTTAATACTAAATTTAATTTCATTTATTATTTTTTAATACTAGTAAAAACAAAAAAAATAACAGATAAAAAAAATGAAGAGAATACAAACTAATGTGAAAGGATCTTGGATTATGTACTGACCTGTTGTCTACATCTGGAAGACCGCAACTGGAGCCAGTTGAAACAGGATAACCATTGACTTTGAGACCTTTAACCAAATTAGCAGACTTGCTATCATTTTCGACTATGTATAGAACCTTCAAGCAATGGGAGGGTCGAGTGGAAGCACCCTGCAATACTTGGATACCCTGTAAAAACAATTGTATAGTGAGATATTTTTCACTAAAGCTTTTTAGCTCAACAGAGAGGTGATGATGACCATCATATGGTCTAGTTGACTAGAAAAAAGGGAAGGAGAAACGAAGAAAAAAGGAATTTCTCAACAATAACATAAAAGCAAGATGCTGCCTGCAAATGCATCAGGATTGTATCACCCATACATACAGGCACATGAGATAACATATTTTGAGAGTAGTGACACACGAGCAACATTTTCCATGTTTACAAATGAACAAGATGAATTGTTCATTTGTAGACAGATGGCCATCCATAGGAGGAAAAGAGAGTGTCTGATGACGGGACAATAAATGTTCAAAATTGATTGCTTGAAAAATGTAAATAACACCCTCAGTTTCAGCATCTGGGGTCAAAGAAAAATTCCAACCATAGTATTGAGGCAGTTACAAAGAAGAGTTATGTGGACACAAAATCGTTCTCTTCACAATGATATAAATCAGCAGCAACATAATTATTTTTCTAATTGTTAAATAGTGCTTTTTATTTGTGTTCTTGTTGGCTGTTCTTTTGATAGATTTTTGTATTGCCATTTCTTTAATAGGACTTGCATAGTTTCAGGTAGGTGTGCAAAATGAAAAAAAAATGATTATTTGGAAAACCCATCCAAAACTGAACAAAAATTTTCGGTTAACCAGTCCAGTTTAACTTTCGAGTCGTAACCTTTAACTTTTTAGTTTTCAGCAACAGTTTCAGTTTATCAAGTGTATTTAACTATTATGTAACGGTTAATCGGTTACTATATATATATATATCCAAAAAAAATTCCTATATACTTCTCTCTCTAATATGTATATGATTTTTTCATATGAAATATATTTTATTTTATTTGTCTCCAAAAAATTTATTTAGACAATATATAAATATGACATTTAATTTTTTATATAGTCATATTTATTGACACTTTTAGCTATATTAATGGATTGTTGGCTTATCATATATTTTTAACAATTATAGTTTTGTATTTTACTTTGAATATTTGTTTGTAATTTAATTAATTTGTATATTTTACTTTGTATTGTATTTTGCTTAATTAAAATGAAATTTGTAGAATTTTCTAATGTTTATATGCCTAAAGTTTTAGTTGGTTAAGAACAAAAATCATGGTTAACCAAATTACAAAAATTGAAATCAATAAATTGATTAATTAAAGTAAATAATTATGACTAAGGATAATAAAATTCAAAAACCAATATTATTTGACCGGTTAATAAAATTGTCAATGAACTAATTAACTAGGTTTATTTCCCGGTTTTTTGGTTTTCCTTAGGCAGCCCTACTTTCAGGTGTGTTCCACCAATAAGATTATTTTATATGGTGGTAGCTATTTCTTTTAGTAATGACCTGTTGTCTCTTTTGAGTAGCTGACTATTTAAGGGAAAAAGAAGAAGAGAGCAAGCTATAGTTTTGAAAAGGGAGAAATACTAATTTGCTTTTATAGTTTTCCACTTTGAATTTATTTGCTCCTAATGTTTTTCTTGTTCAATTTTACCTAAAAGTTTTCAAAAATTAGTGCTGATTTGCCATTTTTTTGTAATGCCATTAGAGTGAGATAACGGTGTAGACGTTATGCACAAGTAGATGATATATCAATCCACAGCAGCATCCACATCATCAATAGGCTCCAATACCCATTAGTCCTAAAATTTAAAGGTCCTATTTTGATTTTGATATTTTTCAAAGATAGCTATTTTACCCTTTAATTTATTTTTCCCATTTACACAAAATTTTCAAAAAAATAATTGTATTTCATTTACACTTTATTTTCTATTATTTAATTTATAAATTCCTACATTTTAAAAGTTATCATCAAGAAATATTTTACAACAAAAGTTTTTTATAAGCAATAAGAATATCTATTAAAAATAAAATAATGAATACAATTTTTAGTTATTTTTATAATTAGTGTATATAATAATAAAATGGTCGTTTTACTTTATATAAAATTTTGCAATTATACAAAAAAAATGTATTAAAATGATAATTTTTTTAGTACATTTACTTTTAAAATACAGTACAGTATAAGATATGAATTAATCCATGCAATTTTTTAAAAAATTCAGGTAGGTGTGAAAAAATTTTAATTGTGCAAAACTGCTACAAAATATAATAAAAAAAAATAAAACACTTTCAAAATATTAAAATTTAATTTTTTTTAAATATAATACAATATAAAGTGTAAATTAAATATAAGTATTTTCTAGTAAATTTTGTATAGATGTGAAAAAATAAACTGAAGTGTAAAATAGCAATACTTTGAAAAATGTTAAGAGGCAAAATAGTTCCTTTAAACATTAGAATTATTGGAGAATAGGGTCCATTAATGATGTGGATGCTGACACGGACTGACACTTCAAGCACATATGGGTCATGTCAGCATCCATGTCATTGTCGTAATGTCTCTCTATAAGTGTAACAAAAAGGACAAATTGGTATTTTTCAACATTTTAGGTAAAATGAAAAAAAAAAAAAAAAAACAAAAACGGGGTCATTGGCACATAAGTTCCAAGTGAAAAACTACAAAAGCAAACAGGTACCTTCTTCCTCTAGGAAAAATTAAGTTCTAGATAAAATTTAAATCGAAGGCTAAAAAGGAAGAGAGGCCAGCAAGTCTAAGCTAGAAAAAAATCCTATCTTTAGATCAATAGACGCTAATCTAATCTAAAACTAGAAGCTGGAACAACTTGGTGTTAAGAGGGAAAAGCTGGAGTTTATAAAAGCATGAGAATTAGCTGAAAGAGAAGGGAGAAAAACAGAGCAGCCAAAACTATCAACATAAACAAACCAAAGGAACTAGGCTGCTATGGAATAGCTCTAAGGAAAGGTGGACGGGAACCTAGGAATGGAAATGGAAACATGGTTTCAGAAACAGATGGGCAGCCAATAAAAAGCAGATAAAGGCAGTACATTCTTGTATTTTTGAATTTGAGGTCTCCACATTTTGACAAGCATAATGATCAGATGGTGCAATATAGGTAAGCATTTTTCAGGCCCCAATGAAAAAGAAGAGGAAGAAAGGTGGGTTTGGTTGTGATTCACTTTGGAAGAAGATACAGAGTTAAAGTTAATTAAAGTTGGACAGAAGAAGACCGAACTTAACTTGGTAAGAATTCAACAAGCACAGCAACTTCCAACTCGGGGCTTCAGTCCACAGTAACAAGTTGGGAGAACTAGCAAATTTAAGACTATCAATGCAACATAGCATTTTCTTTGGTCAAGCAAGTTCTCTTACAGATGAGCGACGAAGCAAAATCTTCCTTAGTAGGTTACAAGACCACATAGCTGTGCAAGTGTAGTTGCATCATCTGGAAGACCTTATATACAAGTGCTAAGAATTTAGCACATTCATATAATGCTACTCATGCAAAAGCAGAAAGATCAAGCCATAATTGGCCGTAACAGCAAGTTCAACAAAATGACCATTCATCAAAAGGTTGAGCAGTGCAGAACCAGAAAAGTATGGGTCTAAAGATATTTACTGCACTTGCAAAAGACTGCCCTGGATGGAATCCATGCAAAATAAATGTACCAATGAGCAATGAAGGGTGATGATACGAATCAATTGAGAATTGGTTATCACTGGATTTTTCAATTTGTATTTTATGTTTGTTTTATTTTTAGTTGGCTGTTTGTTAAGATATTGCTGTATAGTTTATTTGTTCAGTTGGGTGCGTCCCTGATGTACTTCTGTATTATTTGTCTCATCTAGGACTTGAGTACCTTCTATTGCACATGATGGCATTTGATTTTCTTGGTGTTTGACAGTTATTTCTTTTAGTATTGGCGGCTATTTCATTAGTGCATTTGCTGTGACATTTAAGTAATGGAGAAGGAAAAAGGAAACAAGCAATAATTTCAGAAGAAATTGAGTTTTATGAGATTGAAGGGTTCTCTCTAATTAACCCATTTTAATTTTCAATTATAGGAAAGACAAGCAAATTTATGAGATTGAAGGGTTCTCTCTAATTAACCCATTTTAATTTTCAATTATAGGAAGGACAAGCAAATTTAAGCTATAAGAAAGCGGATAGAACATATGTCACAAGATAGCAGACCAAGTTACTTTTAGTATTGGAGAAGAAAAAACACATACTAAAAGAGAACTTGGTTATCACATATTACAGTTCACACAGAAAATATAAATCCAGAACTAGGTAACTAGCCAAATGCAAAATACATACCTTTGAATGCTTTTCTTCTTCGGAGTAGCACACAGTTACAGTTTGAATAATGCACGCACTCTGACTGCAAATAGAGTCACTGAAGGACAATCTAGAAATTGGGCCTAAAAGTACATTTTGCAGAGCTGGAACACAAGCATAATTATAGAAATTGCTGAAGACCACAGTGTTGTGATGTCCCGAAATCCATTGCTTGATGGATTTTAGAGTGCCGAGAGAACCATCTTGATAAAGACAATCCAGTCCATCCACAACCTATCAAGGTATAAAAGAACAAATTTGGAAAACATAATGGGTCTTAGAACAGCCTATTCATGATAATTTCTGCAACTTAAGCTGCATAATTTATCTTGTTATATCCATCCTCAGTTAGGGGGGGCAAAAGGAAAAGAAAACACTCAAGTTGTTAACACTTGTATATCAATCAACAAAGAGTTCAAACAACACCAGCAAAACACAAGCACAAATGAGAAAGGAATACTGATATATTGCTGAATAATATTCCCGATTACAGAATACAAGTCTCTGTAACCTCTCTAATGAGGTATGGCAATCTCTACAAAGGAAAATACAGTATTAGCTAATCAGGGCCTCCTAAAGAAGAAGAATAACTATCCTCTCTCTCCTCCTCTATTCCCTTCCTTCACTCCAACGTGAAAAGAAAAATACAAGAAACACTTTCTGCATGACCTCCTCCTCTTCCCCTCAGTTATTTATACTTAACCTCTTCTTAAAACTCCACACGCCTAACTGCCTCATTTCCTCAGCAGCCCACTTTTCCCTTCAGTGCCGTTTCTCTTTCTTCGAGCATACACTCTCCAGATCTTGGGCTCTTGGGCCTGCTCACCACTTGCTGGACCATAATCTGCATCATTGCCGGGGGGTGGGGAAAGAGTCTTGTCCTCAAGACTAAGTTGGGGAAACTGATTCTGAATAGTGAACACATCCTCCCAAGTTGCGTTGTCAACCCCATCCTCCTGCCATTGAACTAACCATTGTGGAATGGACTCCCCTTGTTTCATGATAGTCCGGTGTGCAAGTATAGCTTGAGGCGAGGCAATAATTACCTCATCAGCCTCCAGGCCCGCTGGTAGTGAGGGAACTGCAGGAGCAGCTCCAATAGCCTTCTTCAGCAGGGATACATGAAACACTGGATGGATCTTGGCTCCCAAAGGTAATTCCAGCTTATATACGACTAGACCAATGCGTTGGATGATTGGAAAAGGCCCATAGAAACGGGGAGCAAGCTTGGGATTAATCCGGGCAGTGACTGATTGCTGACGGTGGGGACGCAGCTTCACAAAAACTCGGTCACCAACACTGAATTCCACCTGTCGTCTGTGCTGGTCTGCTTGGGACTTCATTTTGGTTTGGGACCGAGAGAGGTGAATTTTCAGCTGCCGCAAGGCTTCGTCACGGTCCAGGAGTTCTCTCCCTACTGCTGGCACTTGTACTTCTCCGGGTACATATTGGAACACAGTAGGGGCTTTACGGCCATAGAGGATTTCAAAGGGTGTAGTGCCAATCGAGTCATGGTACGTGGAATTGTACCAAAACTCTGCCCATGGAAGCCAATAGGACCATGTTTTCGGTTGATCAGTTGCAAAGCAACGTAAATAAGCTTCGAGGCATCGGTTTACCACCTCTGTCTGTCCATCCGACTGAGGATGGTATGCTGAACTGAGATTCAATTTAGTACCCTGAAGCCTGAAAATTTCCTGCCAAAATCTACTGATGAACAATGGATCCCTATCACTCAAAATGGACTTGGGCAGACCATGTAGTCGGACAACTTCCCGGAGAAAAAGTTCAGCCAGGGAGCGGGCTGTATAGGGGTGCTTTAGTGGTATGAAGTGTCCATACTTAGAGAGACGGTCCACCACTACCCAGACGGCTTCAAAGCCCTTAGAACGAGGCAGCCCCGTAATAAAATCCATGGAAACTTCCTCCCATACCTGTTCGGGAATTGGCAAGGGTTGTAAGAGACCTCCTGGAGTCAAAGTGGAAGCCTTGTAGCGCTGACAAGTGTCACACGCCTGAACATACTGCTGGACTGTCTTAGTCATCCCAAACCAATAAAGATTGGAAGCCAACCTTCTGTATGTGCGATAGTAACCAGAGTGGCCTCCTGAAGGACTGGCATGAAACTCCTCCAACAGTTTAGGAATCCATGGAGATGTCGCTGGAATGACTAGTCTGTTCTTGTAATGCAGTCGGCCTTGGTGTTCAGCAAACCCGGGATGAGAAGTGGGACTAGTTCGCAAATCATGCAGAACCTGTTGGATTTCGGAATCCTGGCTACCCCTTGTAGCAGCTCCTGACCTCCTACCCATTTTGGACCGGCAATCAATGTATGCAGCTCTCCCTCATTGCTGGTAACTCTAGATAATGCATCTGCTGCACTGTTTTCTTTCCCAGGTTTATAGCGAATTTCAAATTGGTAGCCCATAAGCTTGGCTAACCAATTTTGTTGATCCATGGTTGTAATCCGCTGGTGCAACAACTGTCGAATGCTTTGTTGGTCGGTATGGACAATGAAGGTTCGTCCCAAGAGATAAGGACGCCAATGCATCACTGCTAGGACTATAGCCATTACTTCCTTTTCATAAGCGGACTTGATCAGATTCTGTGGAGAGAGTGCCTTACTGAAATAGGCAATGGGTTTTCTTTCTTGCATAAGGACTGCCCCAATTCCACAACCCGATGCATCACACTCAACCTCAAATGGTTTAGAGAAGTCGGGTAATACCAAGAGGGGTGCGGAAATGAGCTTTTGTTTTAGGATATCAAAGGCTTCCTGTGCTGCCTTGTTCCACAGGAAATTATTTTTCTTTGTCAATTCTGTAAGCGGTTTAGCTATTTTCCCATAACCTTCAATGAACTTCCGGTAATAGCCCGTGAGACCCAAAAAACCTCGTACCCCTTTGACTGTAGTTGGGATTGGCCATTCCTGTATCGCTTTAGTCTTGCTAGGATCCATCCTGACTCCTGCCCCATCAATAATATGGCCCAAGTATTCCACTGCCAGTTGTCCAAATTCACATTTCTTCGGGTTCACCACAAACTGATGAGTGTCTAGAATGCGGAGCACGGACTCGACATGCTGCACGTGATCCTCCCAAGTCTTGCTGTAAATCAGGATGTCGTCGAAGAACACCAACACACACTGGCGGAGGAGGGGTCGAAAAATCTTATTCATAGCCGACTGAAAGGTGGCTGGGGCGTTTGTCAACCCAAAAGGCATCACCATGAATTCGTAGTGCCCCTCATGAGTCCGGAAAGCAGTCTTCTCTATGTCTGCATCACGTACTCTGATCTGATGATACCCTGCCTTGAGGTCCAACTTAGTGAAGAACTTAGCTCCGCATAATTCATCGAACAATTCCTCAATCACTGGAATTGGATATTTGTCAGGCACTGTTACTCGGTTCAAGGCTCGGTAATCCACACACATGCGCCAAGAGTTGTCTTTCTTTTTAACTAAAATGACAGGGCTGGAAAACGGGCTCTGGCTGTGTCGGATAATACCCGTGCTCAACATTTCTTGCACCTGTCGTTGTATTTCGTTCTTGTGGTGATGAGGATACCTATATGGACAGACACACACTGGTCCTTGTCCAGGCTGCAGGAAAATGGAATGCTCAACTGTTCTTCTGGGTGGCAGTCCCTCGGCCTCATGGAAAACAGAGGGAAACTGGTTAAAAACGTGAATTAACTGTTGCTGATGTTCTTTATCCAAGTGACTCAACTTTCCCCATGGCCAGGTAACCCTGTTGTCCCCATCTCCTTCTAATTGGATAAGGTGGTTATCAACCCAATTGGTTAATGACTGATCTTGTCCCTGCCCCTTAGTTTCTCCATGGAATTCAACCCACCTTCCCTTCTCCCTGAACCTCAGTCGACCCACAGCCCAATTCGCTGTGATATCCCCTAAAGTCCTCAACCAGTCAACCCCTAATATGACATCCAAGCTTCCCAAATTAGTCACCAAAGCATCTATAGTACCGACATAATTGGGTAGCTGAAACTCTAATCCCTCACACCTTTCCTCAACTCCAATAATGTGCCCATCCCCCAGTTTAATTCCCAATGATTTAATGGAGCTTACCTGGATTCCCAAGGTGGAGACCAGCCGGCTTGACACGAAATTATGGGTCGCTCCACTGTCTACCAGCATTGAAGTAGCAACTCCGTTGATAGTTCCTTTTAGTTTGATGGTGCGCAGCCCTTCTCCTTCCACATTACAGAGATCCGCCGGCGATTTGGTCCCATTTAGTTCAAGCACTCGACATTCCCCGTCAGCACGCATCCCAGTCCCGCCATCTGCAGTGTCTGTCTCCACGTCGAAGAATTCTTCCTCTTCATCGGCGTCATCTCCTTCCCCCAACAGCATCACCTTCATCTGCGCCTTTGGACATCGGTGCTGTGGAGAGTACGTCTGGCCACATTGAAAACAGAGGCCCTTGCGACGCCGTTCTTCCCATTCCGTCTTGGATAGCTGCCGTATTCCCGTTCTTCTTTGGCCCCATCGTTGTGAATCAGATGAGAGTGGAGACACTGGCTGTCGTTGGGCTGGAACACTTGAGTTTGGCATTGGGCTGAGATTTGGATTGGTTATGGAATGCGTTGGCCCAAAACGCCCAGGCCCATTCCATCCTCCTTGGGTCACATATGGCTTGTTGTTCCCATCTTTCTCCTTAGTCACCGCCGGCCACGACTTGTTCATCTTTCCCTTCTCCAATTGCAGAGTTGTCTCGATTGAACGAGCCAGTCTCATGGCTTCTACCCGGTCAACTGGTTGGAGCACCTTCAACCATCCCTTAATTTCCTCTTTCAACCCACTGATAAAATACCCGATATATTGTTGTTCGGGCAATCCTGGAGCTGTAGCAGACACCATCTCAAATGTTTCGATGTATTCCTCTACGCTGCCTATTTGCTGCAGATCAGCCATCTCCTCAAATGGGCTTGATGAATAACAACTACTGTACCGCCTCATCAACTCCGTCTTGAACCTCTCCCACGTCAGATCTGGATAAATATCCAGTAACATCAAAAACCAATTGATGGAAGCTCCCTCCATTGATATTTCAGCTAATCGAATCCTCACATTAGAAGCAATCTGATTGATTCGGAAGTATGTCTCTGCCTTAATTATCCATCCTCTGGGGTCAATCCCATTAAACGTTGGGAGTTTAATTTTTTGCAATGATGGATGAGAGTCAGAAAATTGATTGGGATTAACGTGATAATTCATTCTAGGAGTGGATTGCTGCCCCTGTTGGATTCCCGTTCTATCCTCCCCTGTTTCTGTTTGGGAACTGAGTTCTTCCATGGACTGTGGTTGTTTCTCCAATCGTTTCAGCACATTCATAACGAAACCCCTAAAATCTTCCTCCTTCTTTTTCTCAACTTGGTTCTCCGCCTTGAACTCAGAAAAAGATCTTGCTAGCTCTGTCACAGTAGCGGCAAGTTCCCCTACCCGACGGTCTTGCTCTTCAAACCGAGCTTCCAAGCGCTGTTGACGAGTCTCCATTGCTGGCTGGGGGATATCCGGCAGGTCGGACCAATGTTAACACTTGTATATCAATCAACAAAGAGTTCAAACAACACCAGCAAAACACAAGCACAAATGAGAAAGGAATACTGATATATTGCTGAATAATATTCCCGATTACAGAATACAAGTCTCTGTAACCTCTCTAATGAGGTATGGCAATCTCTACAAAGGAAAATACAGTATTAGCTAATAAGGGCCTCCTAAAGAAGAAGAAGAACTATCCTCTCTCTCCTCCTCTATTCCCTTCCTTCACTCCAACGTGAAAAGAAAAATACAAGAAACACTTTCTGCATGACCTCCTCCTCTTCCCCTCAGTTATTTATACTTAACCTCTTCTTAAAACTCCACACGCCTAACTGCCTCATTTCCTCAGCAGCCCACTTTTCCCTTCAGTGCCGTTTCTCTTTCTTCGAGCATACACTCTCCAGATCTTGGGCTCTTGGGCCTGCTCACCACTTGCTGGACCATAATCTGCATCACAAGTAGTTAAAGCCTCCAGACAGATTAATCACCCAATTGTTTATTGAACAAACATGACAACTTAAATGGCACACACATAACCACACCACAGCAGGGTGGAAACACAGAGTTGAAAAAGGATAAGATTAGAGGTAATCAGGATTTGATTGACTGTAGTGATTTGTTTATGCCTAACTGTTAGAAATAGGTAAAACAGTCACCAGTTTTTTAGTTGACCTTTTTCAGTTTTGTTAATAGATTTAATTCAAAATAATTAGAATAAACTTAATTTCACTACATGAATTTTATTCGCAAGTTTCAGTAAAAATTGATTTCTATGTACATATAGCTATGATCATCAAGTATTTACATTATTGTTTTCATGATATTAATTATATGGTAAGGGAAAGACTAAACTATAAGTATGTAATGAATGACTTACAAACAGAAAATGAGTACTTTACAAAATACTTGTTCATTAAACTACTAATATCTAATAAAATATTATATAAATATTACATGTTTATGCACTTCAGTTCAGTTTGATTAACCATTGATTTTAAAAATTAGAAACAGTAACCGGGTTTTTAGGTTTGGACTTTTCGTTTCTCAAGTACCCTAGGTAAGATGGCATGTTATTTCTTCTACAAAATGTGCAAGTATAAAATAAATTGCATGAAATAGTTGCATCCACACAGACACAAAATCATATGAATTTGTTGACTACATTACAGATTATCCATCAGTATATAGCCAGCAGAAAACCCAACGCTATCAAAAGTTTGTAACAAGCAAAAACATTTTAAGTTAACAGATTTTGTCAAGAGTAAGAAACATGAAAAGGTTTGAGTTCCTTCTTTAAAGGGGGGTCTTTATGCCAAAAATATAAATAAAATTCATGCGGATAAAGATTTCAAGACATAATGTTCATCAAACAAAGAACATCTTTCAATAAAGAAAATGCCTACTAAACATTGAAAACATGTTATATTTGTAAAAAAAAAAAAAAGTGGGAAAATTGAGAATATTTAACAGGTGACAGTAACTATCCATCATAATTGTATCCGACATATCTTTTACAATCCATTATAAGATAATCAAAGAGAACACATCAAGTTGGATGCAATCCAAATGTTCCCAATATGTAAAACAGTTACCACATTACCAAAAAGGAGACCCCAGATATGTCAATGGCCTTCAAGGAAATAAGCTCCATAAGTCTCTTAGGTGTGGCCACAAGAAACTCGGTCTCACAACTTTTTAGACTGTACAAGAGTAAATGGCATTTAATAAGAAGAGGGAAGTGAAAGATGAAACTTTGAGTTTTCAAGAAAAGTAGGCATAGCCTATCAATAACGATGCAAATAAATGTGTAATTATACTATAAGCAAGCAAGAATCACGAGCAGCAAAACAAAATACTTAAGGAGGAGGGAGGAAGAGAGAATGAGGGCATGATTGTTTTTCTAGCACAAGTATAATTGAAGAGGGCAGTTGCATTTACCCCTGAATCTGGTGATCTAAGGAGGCACCGGGATGTAGACTCACTGTATGTATGCCAAGATCTTTCAGGGGTTTGCACAGCAAACGTACCTAGCATAAGATAGGAGATAAATAATAATTAACATGTGCATTTAATTTAATTCAGTCAATCGCATTCCTTCTCTAAAATTCCCTTCATATTATTAGAAGGGGACAATCCAAGGTTCCATCTATTATGCCATTCAAAATATTAGTTGTCAAGTTGACACATTCAAGCTTGGCATGGAAAAATTCAGTAAACTACAATTTATAAATTAAAGGAAATAAGATTGTGAAAGTGAGAGTATATTCACTTAATTCTATTGGAAAAATATACAGGTATTTATCAAGTCTACAAAAGCTAAAATAGGAAAGGACAATCCCTATAATTAAGCTAACATCTCTATCTAATAGCTATACAATCTATCCATCAGTTACAGATATCGTAACACTCCCCCTCAAGCTGAAACATATATATTGATCATGCCCAACTTATTACAAATGTAATCAATCCAATTCTCAGGTAATGCTTTAATAAATATATCAGCTAATTGGCTCCCTGATCTGACATGTGAAGTTGATACTGATCCATCTTCTATCTTTTCCCGAGTAAAATGATAGTCGACTTCTGTATGTTTGGTTTTCTCATAAAACAGAGGATTATTTGCAATATGAATAGCTGTTTGGTTGTCACACCCAAGCAAATGACGTAATCATATAAGTTCACAGGTAGTCTGTACCATGGCTCTATATTTGGATTCTGCACTTGATTGAGGTACAACACTTTATTTTTTACTCTTCCAAGAAACAAGATTACCCCCAATAAAGACACAATAACCAGTGTTAGAGTGCATGTCTGAAAGATCTCCTGCATAGTCTGCATCAGTAAAACCTTATATAGTGTGGTGACCATGATTTCGATATAAGATGTCACATCCTAGCGCACCTTTTAGATATCTCAAATATGTACAACAATATCCCGGTGTGAGGTTTTAAGAGATGACATGAATTGACAAACAACACTTACTGAAAAAACAATGTCAGGACGAGTGATAGTAAAATAATTCAATTTTTCGACAACCTTCCTATACTTATCAGGATTCTCAAACAAGTCTCCATCTTCAGCTTTCAGCTTCACATTTGGTAACATGAGCGCATCACATGCTTTTGCCTCAATAAAACCAGCACCATCTAATAAATCCAGATAATATTTTATTTGAGATAGATAAATCTTCTTATAACTGCGAGAAACTTCAATCCCTAACAAATATTTCAATGGTCCTAAATCCTTTGTTTGAAAGTGAGTCCCAAGGAATGCTTTCAACCTCGTGATCCCAGTTTCATCACTTTTAGTTATCACTATATCATCCACATACACAACCAACAAAATGCACCCAGAACTAGATGATGCAAAGAACACTAAGTGATCTTATGCACTTCTCTGTAGGCCAAATTCAATCACAACTGTATTGAATCTTCCAAACCAGCCACGAGGGGATTGCTTTAAACCATACAAAGACTTTTTTTTAATTTGCACGCCTTCCCTGACTCCCCCTAAGCAACAAAACCAGGTGGTTGCTCCATGTAAACTTTTTCACTCAAATTCCCATGCAAGAATGCATTCGTCGGATCAAGTTGATGAAGTATCCAACTATAATTAGCAGCTAAAGAGATAAACAGTCGAATAGAAGAAAGTTTCACAACTGGAGAAAAGGTCTCCAAATAATCCCTCCATATGTCTGTGCATATCATTTAGCTTTCAATCGAACAACAGAATCATCAGAATTTATTTTAACAGTAAACACCCACTTACAGCCAATAGCCTTTTTCTGGGAGGGCAAAGGCATAAGATCCCAAGTATAATTCTGCTCTAAGGCCATCATCTTTTCTTTTATTGCAACTTGCCAACCGTCATGAGCTAATGCTTCAGCGAGGAGCGTTGGAATAGCAATAGAGTCTAAGGAAGCTACAAAAGACTTGGAGGAGGGAGATAAAACATGGTAAGACAAAAGAAGAAACAAGGTAAGTACATGTGCATTTACCTTTACGAAGAGCAATACGAAGGTCAAGCCTAGCATCTAGTTATGATGGAGGATCTGAAAATGAAGCAAGAGGTGTCTCAATAGAATGGTGCACACGTCAAGAATAAACTTAATGAATAACAAGTCCAAAGAGAGGAGATACTACCTGTTTACTGACAGTATAAATAAGAAAATCGTCCCTTGAGTCGCTAGAGTGCGAAGGAGAGAACACAAGGGAACCAAAAAAAGGTTTATGCTCAAAAAATGTAACATCAACAGAAACCAAATAACAACCCAAAAAAGAAGAGTAACACCAATGCCCCTTTTGTTCACGAGAGTATCCCAGAAAGACACACTTAAAAGATTTAAGATCAAGTTTTGAAACCAGAGATCGCATGTATTAAACAAAGTAAGTACACCCAAAAATTCGAGCAAGATGAAATAGGATAGATGAGGGAAAAAGAAGAGAATCCAGAATTTGACCATCAAGAACAGAAGATTGCATTATGTTGATTAGAAAACAAGCAGTAGAAACATCTACCCAAAAAACTTTAGGAACCTGCATACGAAACATTAGCGTCCGGACAACTTCTAATAAGTGACGGTTCTTCCACTCAACTATACCATTTTGCTGAGGGGTAACAATACAAGAAAACTAAAGAATAATACCATACTGAGAGAGATAAGATTTACAAGAATGAGAAACACATTTTTTAGCATTATCACTTCTCAAAATACAGATGGATTTGTTGAATTGAGTCTTAATTTCAGCATGAAAAGCACAAAATATGGTAAACAACTCTGATCGAGATTTCATAAGATAAAACCAAGTAATCCGAAAATAATTATCAATAAATGTCACGAAATAATGAAAACCAAGTTTGGATGTAACAGGATATAGACCCCATATATCAAGTATGAACTAAGTAAAAAGAAAATTCAACACGTTTATTTAGTCTAAGAGAATAAGATACTCTATGGTGTTTAGCAGATTAACAAGCTTTACACTCTAAAGTAAATTCCCGTTTAAAACTAGAACATAACTTTTGTAAAATTGAAAGAGGAGAATGACCAAAACGACAATGAATTTGCAAAAGAGAAAATGAACTTGTCAAGAAATGGATCGAGTTACTGGTTGAGAAATTGATTCAAGAGCATACAAGCCATTCACCATACTCCCTTTACCAAGAATCTGTTTCGTCCTAAGATTCTGAAAAAGGCAATAATTGGGATAGAAAATAACATAACAGTTTAAAATTTTGGATAATTTGACTAACATATAACAAGTTAAAAGGGGATGATAATAAACATAAAACAGATGACAATTGAAGAGATTTTGTTGGGTTTGTTGTCTCATTCCCAATTACAGAAGCAGTAGATCCATTGGTTAAAGTAACACAAAGTGAATTAGAAGTAAACTTGAAAGAAGATAGAATACTTGTGTTGCTAGCCATATGATCAGTAGCACCTGAGTCGATAACCCAACTATGAAATGAGATGGAAAGACATGCAGTAAAATTATCTGTATTAGCCAAAGCTAATGTCCTAAAAGATAACTGTTGTGAATCATAAGTAGCAAAAATTTGCTGATGGGCATTAGTTAAATGAGCATACTTATCCGTTGAAATGGTGACAGAAGGTGAGGACAACTGTGGAAGCGGTAAGATGCTATCCTGAGTAGTTACATTTGCAAACTTTTTGTTGTTATTCTGTCTTGGATTCTTGGGGGGTTTTCCATGCAATTTCTAGCAATTCTTTTTAATATGTCCCTCAACTCCACAATAATGACATGTACGAGTTACTACTATTCCTAGCTACAGAACCATCACTATTTCCACCTTTACCACCATGATTGCCATTCGAAACATTACTAACCAATGCCACTGTATCATTAAGCACCATACCAGAAGGCAGATCACAATCTTTACAAACTCGAAGTAAACGAGCATAAACTTCAGTAAAAGAAGGAAGTAACTCACTAGTTAACAATTGTGTGCGTGCCACATCATATTCAGAATCCAATCCTACTAAGAAACACTATACCACAATTTTCTTTTCTTGTTCTTGCATTTGTTTTATATCAGCAACAATAAAAAACATAGCACGCTTTTCTTCAAAAACTTGTTTCACTTTAGTATAATGTTGGAATAAAGAGCGACCTTTTTATTCTGCTCAATAAATCTTCAATAATAAGTCATGAACACGAGACATATCTTATTTGTAAGCATACAAAAATGTCAGATATTCCCATAGTTCTTTGACACTATCACAATGATTCACAATATCATCAACAATGGGATCTAAAATATTTTGAATTTGATTAAACAACTTATAATCCTCCAATAACCATTTCTTTCTAGTAATAGCATTATTCTTAGGCAGTGGATTACTAGTTAAATGGTCATCCAAATCTACACTAATCACAAATCTGTGAATGGTTCTTTTTCATATCTGTGAATGGTTATTTTCCATTGTATATAATTGTTACTTCCAGTCAATTTTCGATCAGTAATTTTAGACGAACCCAACTTAATTTCGGTAACAGTTTTCTTATCACTGCTCTCAGTCATTTAAACCAATTCCAAATAACTAAGGAATAAAAGCAATAGACAATAGAGATGCAAGAAGACACCGGAAACCCAATCAAATGAATATCCAACCTTCTCAACAAATCATCCGAAGAAGAAAAAAAATGGACAAAAGACCAGAACTTGTTGGAGCAAAGGAGAGGAGAATCAAATACCAATCAATAGAGGAAACCACCCTATGAAGACACCGGAGTTTGATCGGAAATGACCAGGCGACGCTGGAGATGAAGTCGGAGGTCCAACAGGCAAGCTACACACTCTCACTCGCAGACGAGGGAGGAAGAGCGGTCACCTTCAAGCTGCGTGTGAGGTCCACTTGCGGCTTCGATGGTCACCGGAAAAGGTGGAAGGGCTAGACTGACGGAGGCGAACCTCCTAGTTGTGGCGGTGAGAACAAATAAAAGTCACCATGTGACCCAATGTGAAAACCAATACTGACAAGAAGGAACAACAACCCTTAGACAAGAGACCCAGAAACACAACTAGACCCTGATACCATGTGAAAGTGAAAGTGAAAGTATATTCACTTAATTTTATTGGAAAAATATACATGTATTTATCAAGTATACAAAAACTAAAATAGAAAAGAACAATTTCTATAATTAAACTAATATCTCTATCTAAAAACTGTACGATCTATCTAATAGTTACAAATATCGTAACAAAGATCAAATCCAATGAAATGCATAAATAAAAAGGGAACTTCTTTAAATAAACTACAAACCTTGGCAGCTTTTGCTTGAGATGGTACAAGGAATAGAAGAAATGGACTATTAACTGACAGGCCTTCCTTCTCTTTTCTTGCAATAGTGTCCGCAGCAATAGAAACAAGCCACGCAATTTGCTCAATAGTACAAGAAGATCCACTTGTCTCCAGTATGTCTTTTCTGATTGAACAGCATTTCAAAAATTCAACTCCCCATGGGTTAACAAACAGAGGTCTGTCCTCATTATTATAGATCCCCTCTCGATGCAGCGCTTTCTCAATTGCATTCAAGCAAAGAATAAAAAACTTTGATGGGCAATCTGAATTTTCATTGGTCTGTTGTTCATTGTTACAAACTTTTTCATTCAACCGAACCTTTGCATTTATATTCTTCAAGGGATTTTTCTGCCCTAGATTATTATTTGAAATGACTGAATTTTTCATCTCAGCCCTTGAATTTGTAAGACTCTCATTTATCTGGTCTGGGTTATCCATCTTCCTGTTATTCTTGCTAAGATTATCTTTATTTAAAGAATTCTTCTCCTTCACAACCATTTTTTTATTAGCTTGAGGCAAAACAACTTTTTTCTTATCCTTTAGTTTAAACTCCATTTTACTATGCCTGTCATTGAAAGGATCCTCAGGAGTAGGAAGGGTGAAACACATTCCCTGTTTCATGATAATCACAAATGACAAGTTACAAAGACATCAGAACATACAACTTTTAAGTCTGTTTTCTAATAATAACTTTTAATTTTGATCAAAATCCATACAAATTTAAAATAATAAAAATAATAGGATTCAAAAGTAAAACCAAAGTGAGATCTAACTCCTAAACTTGTAGCATATTACAGGAAACAACACTAAGAAAACTAAGTTGTACGCAATAATACCAAAACTAAAAAGAGATATGCTACCTTCAAAATGTTGGTAAAAACATTTCAACGTATAGCTAATTTACACATTTGGTTAAATAAACTGAACTTCAAATGTCTCATCATTAAACTAAGGTGACCATCAGATGATATTTCAGAATTCCAAACAATTGTAGGATGTCCGGGGTCAAATCGAGTTTATAAGTAATCCATTAACCAAAACTTTTGCTCTACACTATATCGTACACTCTAAGCTATATGGTAAACAAATTGGGCAACCAGGAACGTCTTTCTCTTGTGCTTATATTTTAAACTTTCCAAAACAAAAATGAGAATCAAAAATTCCAAAAATAAAATAAAGCTATGTTCTTGTAATAATGATAATTTACAAAGAAAAAGAAAATCAAGAATCAACCATTTATAAGTTGAAGTAACCAGTTTCAGATAAAAGAAAAAGAAGCGAGGTTACCTGGCAGATTCGGCGTTTGCCAGACTGACGGCGCTTCTTGGCGGCAATAATGGAAGCAACACGAGCTGAAACATTGGAGTTGTCTCTATTAAGTTTCTTTCGTTTTGCTTTGTTCCTTTTTATCATCAGTGCATCATCCCCTTTTACCATATTTTCTTTTATGTTATTTGTTTTCCAATTATAATCACAGTGATACGAGGCCCCAATAAATATATATATAGAGAGAGAGGAACTGATCAGAGAGTCGCTGAATTGAAGTCGGCGGTTCGCTGCTTTCCTTAGTGGCTTCACTTGCGGGGTTTTAGCGGCATAGTGGCAGCTCAGGACACGGAGAATGGGGAAAAACGTCAATTCATACGTGCTTTATAAAAGAACAACTCAACAATAAAAAAGTTTTAGCAAATTTAACATAAATTTATTTTAGGCATAATATAATTATTTGACCACCTAAACTTTCAATTTGAAAAAAACAGACACCTAAACTTGACTTATTTGCATAAAATATACACAAATGTTGCTATGGCAAAACACGTGAAATGCATCCATTACAACGCGTGTTAACCCAATAGTATATCACTATTCACAGTAGGAAAAATTTCAAGAAGCCTATATTTAAAGCCCTAAAACGGTCATGTATCAGTGTTTTCTTTTTTTCTTCTTCTTCTTCTTCTTTTTCTTGTTTTGCTTCTTCATTACAATCCAAAAAGAAGAGCTAGGTTATTTGTTGAGAAAATACATCAAGGTAATGAGAATATGTGCAAATGCAGAAAGATTATCGTTTTGAGGATTTTATGGTCTAAATCAAATCTTGGATGTAGGTTTTCCACTTGTGAGATTGGAAAAGTAAGATTTTATAATTTATCTAATTATAATGTTCATCATACGAATCGGCTATTGTAATGGTTTAATTCAGTGGAAAAATGATTTTTTGATTCTGGATGTGCTTGAATACTAAAAAAGGGGCACTTTCCATCTCTTGATTTTGGATTTGAAAGAGCATGGTGGCTGTAAGTTCTTCAATTGGTTTGATGAGAAAATGTCTGAACAGACAAAAAGGGTGATTTAAGGGTTACAAAGTAGGGTTAAAGAGTTTGAAAATAAAAGAAAAAGAAATGAAGAGAAAAATATGTGTTTCGTTTTCTTGTTATAATTATTGCTTTGGTTATTTAGAACATTGTGCCGATATGCAAATATAGATAGTTGTTTTGATTTTTGCCGGTTTGATTGTTGTTTAGATGTACGAAGCTGATAAAAATGAATGAAAGTATGTATTGCTATGTTTGCAACACTTTTTGCATTATTATATGATTGCCAGTTAAAAGAATATTTATCCTTGCAATTTGACACACACAAAAAGCCATGTAATCTGAATCATAAATTATGACAATTTGTGCATAATCTCGGTGACATAATCCATTTAAGCACACTAAAAACTCACATTTCCTATGTGCAAAACCAGAAAGCAATATTGAGTATAAATCATTTGTGCAAAATTTAAATATCCTATGGCATAATCTTAAAGTAACCATAATTTATTTAATCAAAAGTCGTCAATAATATCCAATACTATTAAAAGCATCAACTACGATGCAACAAACTAACAACAGTAATATAAAACAACAAACTAACAGCAGTAACATAAGCAACAAATTAAAAGCAGTTATCACGTGAACAAAACAAAGTTATATATTGATGCCAATCTGGGTGTTCTTGTAGAAGAAGAAGAAGAGCTAGCATTGGTGGCAGTAGTAAGACTCTTCTAGTAACTACTACAGTAGCATGTCTCTGCTAATGAAGTTGGCTTGTAGTCACTATTTTCCTTTCACCCCTCCTGGCTGCAACATATCCAAGATCAGTGTTTGTATCCCTTGCACTCCTCACATTGGCACCAGTATAAAAAATCCTCTCAAATTGTCTCCTTGGCGGCAAAAAAAAAATTAAAAACTTTAAATTTTTATTTTGGTTATATGGTTTTGTCCAAAATTAATGCATAGGCAATCCTATTACATTAAGAACTGATGTTCCTATATACTTCATCAATGAAGCAGCCATGTCTAACATCTTTGGGCCTTTTGTAGCTAGATAATCCCCTTCTCCTACCCTTATTTGCTGGTTGTTGAGTTGCTAGGGCAGAATTCATATTGCTTTGAACTTTAGCTATTGTATATGGTGGTTGTTGACTTTTTGTACCCTTTGCAGAACTGCCACCTCTTGTTTTTGCTCCTCTTCTTTTGCCTATTATGGATGTTGATGAAGTTCTTGAAATTGATGCAATGTCTTCACAAATTGAAGAGTAAACCATTGATGTTGAAGCACCATGATTAACACTAGGAACATTTTGAATGACAATTGATGGTTGACTAAAGCTTTCAATGTTTTGTTAACAAGCATCAATAAATGTATGATTATATCATTAGAAGAAATTTGAAGAAAATATTAATATAATTAGAATCTTACTTATGCATGACAACCAAATTTGTTGTGTCTTGCTTGTTTGCATCTAAAACAATGAATTATTGTCCCCTTTCTAAATACCTTGCTATATTTCTTGTTACATGGCTCTTCTTTATCATTTTTCTTACACTTTTTGGGTCTACCTAGCATTGGCTTTACTTTAAGGGGATCGATATGAGGATTTGAAGTAGGTTCCCACATTTCATGCTAGGAATTGGTTGTTTGAAGTACTAATAAGCCTTTGAAAATATATCCTTGTGGTACCACTTGTCCACATGGTGTTCTGGTTCTATTCATAGATGAAACATTACACAAATAACATCTGCACAAGGGATACCCTTTAACATCCATTTTCTACAAATACAAGTCTCAGGACCTAAATCGTAATGTAATAATATTCCCCTTCAAGTATTTCAAAGCCTTGATCTCCATTCCATATAAATTTGCACTTTATGGCAATCTCTGTATTGGTATCTAAAACCTTTCTACTCATAGATGAGATATATGATATCCATGTGTTTACAAATCTTCTCATTTCTACATGCCTATATACAATTCTACTTCTCTCTCAGGTGGAAGATCAGGTAATTCCTCTAGAAACACATCTGAAATTTTTTTGACTACTAGTATCTCTTGAAGATTTGCTATCTCTTTCTTGGAATCAAGTACAAAAGTTAAAAATGCCTCAAATCCCTTCTTAAGAAACTGCTTTGGTTTCATAACTGATATAACATTTGCTAAGGGTTTAGATCTGATACCATTCACTAGTATTTTTTTACCCTCGGTATCTTTTAATACCACAGTCTTAGCTCCAAAATTCACTATTGCTTGGTGTTTAGTCAACTAGTCTAGGCCCAATATTACATTAAATTCATATGAGGCTAATATAATTAAATAAGCTGGAAATTCTGTCCCTTATATCCTAATAGGGCAATCTCTGCTGTATGGACCCCTACTCTTACTTCATTGGGCAATTGGCCATAAAATGTTCAGTGTTACCACATTTGAAATAAGTGCCTATCAGCATCCTACAGGTGCCCCAATGTCTTCTGTAGTAATAGGTGCATTTAGGTGGTTATCATTTACCATATTCTATCGAAGCCTCTTTACCCAATCTAGCTAAAGTAAATGCTTCCTATTTTCTACCTTTAGAAGTAGGATGGTCGGCAGACTCAACTAGTTGTTCTCCCTATACACCCCTAGGTCTCTTTCCTATTGCTGAGCCGCCTTTAGCAAAACTTCTTCTTTGCTCTATTTTCTTTTTAGTTAATTCATTCTTTTCCACCCGAATAGTTGCTTGTACTAGTTGATGATAGTCCACCTATTATAGGGAAGTGGGTCCAATCAACCTCTCCCTAATACAGTCATTTAAGCCATCCTTAAATTGTCGGCACTTAAAAGCTCCCATTAACATAGATTTTGGTATATGTTTGCTTAAGCAACTAAACTTTACCTTATACTCGGCTACTGTTATGCCTCTCTACTTCAAATTTAGAAATTGTCTTAGCTTTTCTTCTTTATATGCTTCAATTACATATCTCTTTCTAAATTTTTCTTCAAAGAATTCCTAGGTGAAAGGATCAAGCAACTAGGGATGTTTCAATACTAACTTCCACCAATCATACGCTGCTCTTAGAATTAAGGACACAACACAAGTCACTTTTTGGTTGGCTAGGCATTGAATCTCCGCAAAAACCTGTTCTACTTTTGTAACCAAAGTCTTGCCTTTTCTGATTCCTCCTATGATGTGCCCAAAAAATCCTCTGCTCCATGCTTTCTAATTTTTACAGTATGAGCATTTGGTGTTGTCATTCTCTGTAAAATTTGGGTCATATATTGTGAAATCTTCAACAATGCCTCCCCAAGTGTAGTAATAGATACATCGCCCTAGGTAAATGCTAAAGATTCAAGGTTGGAGCGATTTGATTTGATAGGCAAATTACTTTTTGCAGTCTTTTCTATCACTTCCCGACTTCCTTCTATAAGCTACTATCAGCATTAAGCCAACATCAATAAAATTTTACACATGTATATTCTTAAACTCCTATCGGCTAAAATTGCCTAAACCATGCTCTAATACCAAAGATGTAAGGACTACTCTAGCATTTTCTGGTTCCTATTACTTGGTGTATTATCTTTCGTACAATAATGCATATTATATCTCATTTGTTAACATATCATATAGTTCTATGTAATTCATAATCATATCTATGCATAGGAATAAGCTATATAAGATGAAGCTCCTCATACATCATAGTTATAATAATGCCATTCTTTACATTATACCTTTACATTACATTTTCTTAGCAAAATATATATAATTTACAATAACAAAAATGTAGCATAAAAGATAACATCATCTTCATACTTTAATTTTTTCTAAGTTGGTGTTGGCTTTACTGTTGTTGGCTTTTTCCAAGTTGGAAAGGCCTATCTCGAGTACCTACATGGATGAACACCCATGTTAAGCTATACAACTTAGTGGAAAATAATAAATATGTGAACAACCACTCGCCGTGGTCATTTTCGTGCACACACAACATGCAATAATAATAGAATTCATTTATGTCAATTAACAATATATCACAATCAGTTATAAGACATTACTGTATATTTGATTTATAGTACAAGGTTAGTCATATATAACATGTCATTATTTAACACCAAGTACTTATTATTTATCATACCTTGTGAATGCCTGCCTAGGTTCTGTAGGAGTGGATAAAAGGTATTATGGATACCCGTAGGTATCAAACATATAACTATAAATAACCAAAGGTATTAAACCTGTGGACCCAAATGGGGACAAAACTGTGGTCCCAAATGGAGATATACTATGGACCCAAACTGGATCAAGATTGTGGCAGCTGCATCTGTAATCCTATAGGGATGCCTATCTATCCACCACCAAGTTCTATGCGTAGGCATTGATTATTTTACATATTATTTCTTTCATTGTGTACAATTCATTATACTGTATAGTTATGCATGCAAATGTTCAAAATAATTACAATAGTGTAATTTAACCATCATTGTATAACTACATTTACAATTGTATAACTATCCTTATATAATCTCACTCATATGAACATATATGTACAACATGTTTTAACTTTCTCCATATATATCAATATGCTATTCACATATTTAATGGCACAAATTATCTTTAGTTTTATGTTTAAAACATTCTGAAAGTGTTTAGGGAGGTTTAGGTAAGCTTTGGGAATAATTTGGAGCTTAAAAATCAAGTATATGAGAAAACAGGGGAGGATCACAGTCATTACTAATTTGCGTTGACTGTGAGATAGGTGCACATTTAGTTCTGGACTGGCTCGCGGTGGTTACCAAATTAGTACTGACTATGAGGTTCATTTTGACGTAAAAATTCTAAAGGCAGATTTTTAGGTTCAGTTTGTATACTTTTTTAAACCTAGAAAATGACATTTTCAAATAAAGCGGCCTTCTAAAAAAGTTGTTACCCTATATCTTTAGTTTTTAAAACATTAAAAATCACTCTATTTAGACTTATAAATCTTTAGGTATTCACTAAACAAGATAGAATGCTCTTAATGACAGGGTAGCAGACATAGTTAGAGTTCAAGCTCGATTTTCATCATTTTACAAAGGGATTCAATTTTTGACTTCTTATATGAAATCAAGATATGTGATTCTAGTTTCTATTACAACTTGAATTACTCAATTTGAGCTCTTATAGCTCGAGTCATAACCAAAATAGTCCAAATTGGTTAGTTGAGTCCTAAGATAGATTTTAGTGATTTCAAAACAACTTGCCTATTTCGGGTCTCAAGGATCCTTGAACTTAATTTCCATGTTAATACCTTACTCTGGCATCTAATAACTCATTCCTCATGTCACCAACTCAAGCATACACAATCAAGATTATGGGGAGTTCCCATACCTTTTTGCAAGCTAAAATAGCACTTTTTTCAATCCTTTTGCACTTCCTTCACCTTTCTCCTACTTGATTCTCCTTCTACATAGGAAATTATATATATATATATATATATATATATATATATATATATATATATATATATATATATATATATATATATATATATATATATATATATATATATATATATATATATATATATATATATATATATATATATATATATATATATATATATTCCCATCATAATAAGCAAATGTAGAAGAGAAGAAGAGAGAGTTTATACCTTAGAACGCTATCCCTAAATTCTCTTAAGTATCAATCTGAATTTTTTTTTGGGTTACTTTGTGGGTTATTTAGGGAGAAAAGTGGCTATATTTATTCCTTTGAGTGGCTGACCAACTCTCTCCTTAAAACCTTAGAGTTTTCTTCATGTTTCATGAAGAATCTAGAGAGGTTAAATGTCACTATCCCATTGATCCACTTTATTAACTCTAATTAATTGCATTTAACCCCCTTACTAATCTTCCATTCTTGTTCTTACCACAAAACTTTCATTTGCTTATTTCAATTGAGTCCCTAATACCATATTCTCTCTCAATTTATGCACATGTAGGACTTAATATGAAATGACCATTTTGCTCCTCTCTTAGCAAACAATTTCCTTTAGGTCCCAACTTACAATAACATAAATTGGACAAGCACATATAAATCATATCATCAATTAAACACATATATTAAACATTACATAGTAAATCTCCTAGGGTATAAGCAAAGGCCTTACAAAAACTATCACTTTCTCTCTTCTTCCCTCCATCTTTGCTTCTAATTTGACCGTATGTATCTGGCACACATCCTGTGTTCAAATTTTTGCAATAAATCTTAAATGCATTACACGAATCCCTTGCATACAAAATAAAAAAAATCAAAAATTAAATATAAGTAAGCTTCAGAATTAAAATACAAACAAATTAAATGAGGTTGTACTCTTTGCATATTAGATATAATTGTCAATCCTTTTCCATCACCTAATTTCAGATCTAAAATAAGGTTTTGCATAAACCAGCTCCAAAAATATTTTATCTTTGGTCCATAACAACCTATGCTATTGGGAACAATTGTTGGTTCCCATTTTTGCCACAAGCAATTAATAATTTCCTTTTACAAATGCCTTTCAAGAAACACCTATCTAACCCTATCACCTTTCTATATCCCTCTAAGCAACTCCTTTTTAAAGCATTAAAACGAACATAGAAATAAACAAATAATTTTTTTCAAGGTTGTGTTTCTTTGTCAATTCTGATCCAGCATGAGCTACCTGGATTAGTTTGTCTTATCTTGTCAGCATAATCTCCAAGCCTCGCCAACTTCAACCTCAAATTCCCTATGAACTCATTAATTACAAACAACTTTGCCCTGGTACATAAAGATTTGCCATTGCTAAAGGATCTAAAACATCTCTATTATCATCACTATTAGGGTTAGAACTGTCTAGATAAACTTCATCACCCTTTAAAGATCTTAAATATTTATCCCTTCTAACATTTGCAACATCTTCAAAACCCCTATCAACTCTTATTTCTCCATATAGAATTTTTTAAATAAAATTAGCCTTTTTTCTCCTTTTTTTTTCTCTTTTCTCTTCCCTATATACCTTTAGTTCTTCATCAACATCATTAGCATCTTCTTCAGTACCATCCTCACCATCAGACTCATCTTCTTCATTCAGATCAATTTCATCATTAGAAGATTCTTCTTTAACCTCATACCCTTTTAAATCTATAAACTCAACCTCAACTTCTTCATCTAGACCCTCATCCTTATTCTCCAAATCATCAGTTCTTGTAAACTAATAGCCTCATCACTTAAATCAATGGCTACATTCACACCTTCATTCTCTTAGTCTGTTGCCCTAGAACCAACACCTTCATTTTTACATTTTTCTCCACTACTATGTCTATTTGGGACCACAAATGGTAATATGGCAACAACATCTTGCACCACACCAACTTGACTAATATTATATGCTACATAAAAGTCCAAATTATCCCTAATTTTAATTCTTTAACCACATCCAGTAAAGTAAAGTCACTTTCCAGTAACTTAAATTTTTTACTTTTAGAATTTTAATAACAGAAGCCTCCAATTTCTACATACCCAATCAATTGTGTGTGAAATGCCAACTTAACTAATGAATAATGGTCTTTTTCAATTATCCAGTCTTCAACTTGTTCCTCACCCACATATTTATCAACCCCAATTTTACTAAATCTACCCCCATAGTGAATTCTCACATTAATAAATTCTATGGCCATTTGTTGTAACTGTATATCAGGAATAAAATAATCAATTAAAAATTTACCATATCACTAAAAGCCCTAATTTTTCTATTCAAATAACAAAAATAATCATCCCCATTTTATTAATCATTCAACATATTCTTCAAAAAATAACATAAAAATACATTTACTATCGTTCTTATCTTGCTTTTAGAAAATGATGATTTTGTAAGGCCCCAATATATACCTTAGTAACATTGTAGCGTGGTTAATGTATGTCAAGTGCATTTAAGCTTGAAAAAGGATGTAATTGTCATTAACTTAAGAGATATAGGTAAATTGGTAAATTGATCATTTTGGCATGGACATGCAAAATCACATGAGATATGGATTAAAATGTAACAATTGATGTTATTATGTGTTAATGTGAAAAATTAAAGAAGCTTGAGGACTTAAAGTGAAATTTTCCTAAGAGTTAACACTTGGACAAATAAAATTGATGTAGGTGCGAAATGCACGTGAAATGTAGAAAGATTCAATTAGGCAATCCAAGTGTGATGGAGGGCCATGCCGTAAGTCACTCCTTAAGGGATAACTGTCAATTAAGGCTTCTCTATAAATAACTTCATTTCTTCTAAATTTTTGTGCTTTGACTCCTCCTCTTCCATGCAGCCTCTCCTCTAGGTATTTCTCTCTGTTATTCTTTTTCTTATCCTTTCGTTTCAATTTCATTCATAGTCAATTTATTTATTTTTATTATTCTAGCACCTAGACTATCTGAATATTTTCACTATGTCGACCCTAGCTCAAAATAAATTGTACAAATTGCTAGATAACCAAAAAACCTAAGAGAACCCTATTTTGACCCCTTACTCTAGTATTAGGTTCTAAAGAAGGGTGAAGATAGATAAAACCCTACTTTTGTTTGCCATTCAATACTGGGATCCAAGGTTTTATGTTCTTAGGTTCAGTCATTAGGAGCTATGCCCTTTAGTAGAGGAATTTGCTGAGATTATCGGTGTGAGATTTGCACTTGTCACCCTTCTTTTGTATGGCCTAGTGTTTTCTTAACTGTCCAAGTAAGGTGATGAGAGCTTTGGGAATTCTTCCGTTTATGGCCACCAGCTTAGTACCTCAAGGAAGAACCTTTTCATTGGAGTTGCTAATTAATATTTTGGATGATTTCTTTAATGTGCCAACATTCAAGACTAGTGTCACTCTACTATGTCGCTTTGCTCGATGCTTGTTTAGCATTGTAGATGGAGTGCGTAGTGGGTTAACCCCATTTTCCTTGATCCTAAGAGAGACAATTGTTGGTTTGGATGCCATTCATGCTAATCCCACTACTCGCCTTACTAGTAGTCGCTTGTTGCTCTAGGTATGTCTTTAGTTTAGAGATAGTGCACCCATTATGGGTTTTCACATTAGCTTTTCTTATTGGAAAATGCGTCCTTTTGAATTTTTCACATATTTCATTGCCTTATTTTTGCTTGAGACGAATCCAACTCACCCTAGCAGCTTTTTTTTTTCAAATCTAGTTACAGGACAAGTTGAGCTTACTAATAGAGCGTGCTCTTCAAGTTTGAGGTGCTTATCCTTTGAGGAATTATCTCATTAGATAGAAGCCATATGATTTTCACTCACCTCACGAGGGGGCTATTTTGATGTCTACTATGGCAGATAGTGACATTAGCTTCAAGTTGCCTTGGTTGCCCATATCTTGAGTAGTTAGAGATAGACCTTCTAGGTGTGTTCCTTTGTGTGGGTTATATCAAGCCATCTTTTGTATTGTTTCCCACTGTGCTCTCTCATGTGGGAAGTGGCAAGACATCATTAGTTGTCCATTAGCCTTTTGTGGTAGCATTTTCTCAACTACCTTTGTATCAAGTTACCATTAGTAAATATAGGCCCGACTTCCTATGAAAACTATCATACCTGAGATCAGTGCTTGTGACTTCACTACTTCCATTGCATACAAATAGGGGATTACAGTCTAGTGGTTAATAGTAGGATGCATTAGCTTAGATATCTGGAGGGAGAGAGCATTAGAGTATAGACATTAGATTAGATATAATGAAAGACTATATTTTTGTTTTCATTAGAACTTTGAAATTTGAACATTTAAGAGAACAACTTTTAAATATATTAATAATCTTTTGGATACAAATGTGACCTTTCTTTCTAATTTCATTACTTAACATTATTCAAAACACAAGTTATCTAACCCTAAAATGAAATATTAATTAAAAGCACCAGAACTATCCTTAATCAGCCCTCTTGGATTTTCTTGATTTATTATTTTCTCTTAGCCTCTAACTTTTGCTTAGGATGCATTTTTTCGGTTTTCACCCAAATAGGGCACCTAATTTTAACAAGGCCACCATTTTTTTAGTTTTCAACACACAGAGCTTTTATTCTCTTATTTTTCTTTGTAAGTCTTAACCATAGAACCTTTTTAGTTTGTCAATGTTAACCGATTCTCTGAACTCATTGTCATCATTGTCAATCACAATTGTAGCTCTTTTGACAATAACTTTTTCATCACAAAATGTCCCTCCTAAGTAGGTCTGAACTTGCCCCGAATGTCTAGAATCCCTAGCCTCATCTACTTGAACACTAGATGCCCCTCTTTTAAAGGATGCTTCCAAACCTAAATGAGTAAGCTAACCTCTTTTGATAGATCTAGTTTTGATAGTAAGCTCACTCCTATCCCTATCTAACAAGTTTAGCTGAAGCAACCTCTATCTGCCCTATTATGTTTTTGGCAATTCAACTTCTAAAATTGCCTTCAAAGATTGATGTTCATTCTCTATAGGCAACACAACCTCTATACCATAAACTAAATAGCATAAAGTGGCTCCAGTCAAAGTTCTAATTGTGGTCTAGAGCCCCATAAAAAAGGTAGTTTATAAGCCCAATCTTTGTAAGTTCAAACCATCTCAGCTAAGATCCTTTTGACATTCTTGTTAGCTACTTCAACTACTCCATTCACTAGAGGTTAATAAGGTAAAGACTTATGATGTTGAATCCCATACTTCTTAAGCATTTGTTTGGTTTCATCTTGGAACTATGTCCTATTGCCCGACACTATGTGGTCAGGTAACTTATATCTCTATATTAAATTCTTCTCAATGAACTTAGCTATGTCCCTCACATCTACTTTCTTAAAGGATTCAGCTTCCACCCACTTTGTGAAGACATCTATGGCTGCTATGATAAATTTGTGTTTGTTTGATGTTGGTGGATGGATCATACCTATGATGTCTATAACCCATGCAACAAATGGCCAAGGCAACGTAAGGTTGCATAGCCCAAAAACTGGCAAGTGCCTTAAGTCTGTATATTATTGGCACAATTGACATTCCTTCACATAGTAAGTCAAGAGAACCCTTGGCACATAATCTTCTTTGTCAAAGCTAATCCATTCATATGAACTCCACATACACCTTCATATACCTCTTTTATGACCTTCTTAGCTTTATTTTCCTTTAGGCACCTAAATTAAATGCCATCATACTACCTAATATATAACACTCTGCCTACACTAATAAATTGAGTAGACAGCTTATAGATCATTCTTTGGTCTTTTTTAGTAGCCATTTCTAGGAACACTAACTTCTCTAAGTAGTTTTGAATGTCGAAATACCAAGGCTTCAACCTCAATATCTATTATTTGCTTAGTTTCGAAGTGTGGCTTGTCAAAACTAGAAACCAACACTGGCTTCATACTCACCCTTTTTGGATTATCCCACATCGATAGCATAGTAGCTAAAGTATTATAATTGGTTGTCATCTCTAGGCACATATCCAAAAGTACACACATCAAACTGACTACTCAAAGCCTTGAGACTTTTGATGTAAGTTAACAACTGCTCCTCTTTTAAAGACCATTCACCTCTTACCAAATAGACTACCAAGGATGAGTCCTTATATACCTCTATAGATTTTACCCCCACAGCTGTCAAAGCTTCTAACTCAAAGATGCATGCTTTATATTCTATTTTGTTGTTCATGGCTCTGTACCTCAACTTATCTGCTAAGGGTAACTTTTTCCCCCTAGGGTTACTAAGATCACTGCTGCTCTTGCTCCTTTGTTGTTGATAGCTGCATCAAAGTACATCTTCCAACTTTGCACCATTATGGCTACGATCTTCTTATTGGGAAACTCATAACCCAATTTTCACCTTCTACTGGTTGATTAGCTAGGAATTTTACTACAACTCTCCCTTTGATAGTTATTTTTACTGATTTACTCAATGTTAAACTCCTGTAAAAGGATTAGCTACCTACCTATCTTTCCTAAGATTGAAGGCACTTCCTGTAGATACCTGAGAGGGTTCTACTTGGCCACTGCTTACACTCTATAAGAAGGGAAGTAGTGCCTTAGTTTCTTTGAAACCCAGATGATTGCTAAATAGATATTTTCCACCTCTATATACTTAACCTCATATGGGAGGAATTTCATGCTAAGGTAATACAAAACATACTCAATCCTAAAGTCATCCTCCTGAGCCATCATAGCTCTAACTATCATGGGCTTACCTAACTGTGGTGGTCTCAGCACTAGGGAATGCGGAAGGTATTACTTAATGGTGTCAAATACCTTTTAAAAATCTTCATTCCAACCCATGGTCTGGTCCTTCCTAAGCAATTTGATATACAGCTTATAAATTAAGGTCAACTTGGCTATGAACCTACTAATGTATTGAAGACTACCTAGAAATCCTTTAACCTCATTCTCCTTTTATGGTACATGTATCTCCTTAATCGCTTTCAATTTAACGAGATCTATCTTTATCCCCCTTGACCGCTGTCTAGCAAGTGTACTAGATCGGCTAGTAATACAGGAAAATATAGATTAAGACCCCAAATATCGTACCCAAGGGAACATGGATTGCTAAGAATAATATCTATGTATGAATTAAATTAATCCGAGATTGTTTCCCAAACGTTTTTGATTTAAAAGAAAAAATTAAACAAAATAAACAATGAAACAAAACAAACGCTAAAACATGAATTAAAAACAAAGCAATAACTTGAATTCTCTTGCTAAAGGAACTATCCACCTTAACTTTCATTGTAATGACTTAAATTCAATATAAACACCAGTGATTATGGAAAAACTAGTAATAAAGCAAGATATCTTTATTCAAGTATATCATTCTTAGTATTAAACTCATAGACAAATCTAATACTTAACATGCAAATCTAGTTTAGCTTCCTAAATATTCATTGAAGCCTTTCTCAAGTGATTCAACTCCAATTTATTCTTAGTTCTTCCTCTCTTAGTATTAACCAATAAAATTCACACATAATCATCTCATATTTTGGATAATAATCATGCATAAACATTAAAGAGTTAATCTAAGAACATGCAAATAATTAACTATGTCAAAACCAATTTTTAGTTATTTATTCAATAAACCAACAATTAATCTCAACACAATCAAAGATAAGAATATGCTTAAAACCAAGAAATAATCAACTGATATTGAAATTAAGCTCAAAATAAAGTCATAACAATGAAAGTATAAGTTTTCAAGAATCCATTAGCAAAAGAAGAAAAACTACTTCCTAAACATAATTAAAAACTAAAGACAAAGTTGAAGAAAAATAATGAAAACATAAAAACAACGTAAAATAACTAAGCCTAATTCTAAGATTTCTCTAATTGATTCTACTAATTGATTCCTAATTCTCTAATTGATTTCCTTCTTTGATGTTTTAGCTTGCTATTTATAGGCCAAAGATGTCGTGGATTCCTTCTCAAACTCTTAAAATCAAATAGGAAGCAAACTCTGCCCAAAATAGGAAGCTCGAGAAAATCCTTCGCGAAGTGGGAGTTTGAACATGCGGCCACGTGATTTCTAGTGTAATTCCACACGTGGCCATGTGTTGTTTTTGTTCTTCCTCACATGTGGTCACGTGTGGTCTTCCTTTGTTTCTCACGTGGTCACGTGTTACATGGTTTCTCTTCTTTTCTCCTTCTCACGTGGCCATGTCTTCTTCTTCATTCATTTTCACGTGGCCATGCATCGATCTTCTGGACCTCATGATCACTTTCTCGCATAAATTTTCCATATTTACAGTTTTGGCCCAAATCTTTACCCTTTTTATAATTAAGTCCTTTTTCTTGCAAAATAACCCTGAAAAACACCAAAATTTACAATTAACTTCAAAAACATAAAACTAACAAATTAAACTCAAATTAAACCTAATTAACACAAAATTAACCTAATTAAACACCTAAAAATATACTAACAACATCATATAAATGACCATTATCACCCCTCTAACTCACTACATGTCTTAAAAGCTTTCTTGAGGTAACTCCGAATATGCACTTCTCTGAGGTTGAGGTGAAGGTTATACTTGTCAATCCTAGTTGCCATCCTCTGGTAAGTGGCACTTGCATTCTAAAGTCCAAAATACATGGCCCGGTAGGCATAAGTAGCCCATTAGGTGATGAAAGCTATCTTGATCCTATCTACAATCTTGTTCAAGATTTGATTGTACCCCGCATATTTGTCTACAAAACTATACATGGCACAAGTAGTTGCATTGTCTACTAAGACATCTATGTTAGGCAAGGGAAAGTCATCCTTAGGGCAAGCTTTGCTCAAGTCCCTATAGTCCACACAGACCCTAACTCTTCCATCTTTCTTAGCAATAAGGACTACATTGGCTAACCATGTTGGGTATTAAACCTTTACTAAGAATTTTGCTTCTATTTGTTTCCTCACTTCTTCTTTTACTTTGTCAACCCATTATGGCCTAAGTCTGCTACATTTCAGCTTGACTGGCATGTACCCTGGGTAGTTAGAAAATAGCATGCTCAGCTATCTCTCTATCAATCCTAGGTATGTCCTTATAGGTTCAGGCAAACACTCTTTTATATTTTTTCAATATTTTCTCAATTATTTCCCTATCTTCAAGAGTTATGTCAGATGCTAATAAGATTTCTTTTGATTTTCTTTTATTCCAAGATTAAATGAACATGTATTAGTTAAGTTGATGTTAAATATGAATGATTCATGATCATGATTATGCATACTGAAATCAGGAGAAACATCACACAAGTAAGCAAAATTTTCCATCTTATTTATATAATCAAAAGAAAACTCATTATTCTCATCAGAAAGTTCAAGAACATAAACTATGTTTATGAAAGTATCATCATCTTCAATCTTTATCATAGTTGTAGATGCCTCTTCAACTTCAAGGCTTGGCTCTGATGGTGCTTCAACTTCCATATTTTCTTTGCCCTTATTCTAAACATCTAGCAACTTCTTAATCACAAACTCCTCAAGCACTTCCTTGTCTTATGGTGAATGATGTAATAGGATCCCTTCATCCTAGAAACCCTCAACTAGCTTGATAATTCCTTACTTTTAATTGAAAACATCATTGAACATCTCAAAATCTTGTACAATCATGTCTCCTATTAGTTGAGGCTTATTTTCTCCACAATAGAGGTAAACTCCTAAAGCTGGCACATAGCTCTTAGAGATACGAAAGACTTCATATGCTACCCTTTTTCCTTTATTTTTCTTCTCTAAACCAGTTTATCTTAACCCTTTTCAATCTTTCTACCCTTTGGTAGTAATAACATCCTGAAGCCCTTAAGAGTTTTTACCCAAATTGGATTTAAGCAAGAAATGAATCTTTTTAAGCATGTTGATCACTTATGGGCTATCAGCTAAACCATCTCCATTATCCTCATCATCAATCATAGAGACATGAAATCCACTAAATGGCCACTTAGCTATTTTGAGCAGTAATACTTAATTCTCCCCCGCAGCTTTGATGGTGACCACCTAACCATCATGAGATATCTTAATCATTTGATGCAATATAGAGAGTAGTCCCTGCAACTTCTAGAACCATGGTCTTCCAAGTAGCATATAAAAGTTAGTAGGAATGGGCAACACTACAAATTCAACTTTAGTTTCGACCGGCCTTATCTTTACTATAGCCTTAAATGTCCCGGTAGCCTCTCTTTTTGAATTATCATAAGCAAAAATAGTCAAGTTTGACTTATGTTGCATGATCTCATTCAAACCAAAAGTAAGGATTGTAACTAGTGAGCACACATTAATTGAAGACCCATCATCTGCCATCACACAAGTTGTTTATTTTCCATTCACCTAGGCCTTGATGTAAAGGGGACGATTATAGTTTCTACCTTTAGTGGGTAAATCTACATTTGAGTACACCACATTCTCTCCAATTCCTTCTATAACCAGGTCTAACAGTTCAGATGGTGAAGCAGTAGTAGCCACAGTAAACTCGCACAATGCTTTAACTAACTTATGCCCTGTGCAATGGAGGCTACCTTAATAAATCCTAAATAGAAATTTAAGCTTGTATCTTCTTCAATTGCTAAATTATCTAGATCTCCTCAACCTCCTTTCTTGTAGGCATAGCAGTTAGGGCTGCCTACTTCTTAACTTCAGGCACCACCCTTCAACTCTTGGTGACTGCCTTTACTTTTTACTCTTTCCTTATCTCTTCTTTACTCTCACTAGCCAAGTTCCAAATATTAATGTGTACCATTGCCCCTTCATCCTCACTCTCAATAGGGGAATCCCAATAATCAGTCATGAAAATTGGACAATTTTCTTTAACTGGCTCTGTTAATTAGGGGTGGAATGAGTGATTGCCACATACTCATTCCTAAACATGTCTTTCATTATGTACCACTCAAGTAAATTAGACCCAATCATAAAGATAAGAGGTTGCATAACATTGTACCCTCTTTTTTCTTCTTTTCTCTTTTCTCTATATCTAAAATTCCTTTATTATCTACTAGATCCTGAATTTTTTTTGTCTTAGGGTCCAATAATAATTTGTGAGATGCCCTGTGTACTGATGGTGGGCACAATATTGATCCTTTCTACGGTGGGGTATCCTTTGGCTTCTAGCTTAATTTGTTCAGTTGCATCAAGTTTTCTCTTGATTTTCATCACCCAATTCCTACACCTTGTTAGATATTTGTAAAAGGACTCATTATACTTTTGTTAGAGCAATTTGAGGTCTTTTAGAGTTTATTCCATCCTAGTGCTATAGTCATACTGCTTGAGGAACTCCTTAGTTAACAAGTCCTAATCCTTCTTAGTGCACCTATCAAGCCTATGTTACTATTCTATTGCTAGGCCACCAAACTTAAGCAAAAGTACTCCACCTTCAGCTTCATAGTCAAGGTAGTCCCCTTTAAAATTAAGGTGTATAGCTTTACATGTGCAGAAGGGTCAGAAACACCATCAAATCTGGAAAATTTGGCATCTTGAACCTATAAGGAAGTGGCTAATCTCCATTCAAATCTCTATCTTCAGGGTTCATCCCCTTTCGAGTATATAACACTCAGCCCATTACCTCTATCCTTTCTTTCATCTTCTTGAAGAAAGCATCTTTCACACTAAGTCCTTTATTCTTTACCATTACCATAGGAGGCTCTTCTTCTTCCTCCTCTTTTTTAATGTAGTCATTAGCAGGATCATACCCCTTCTCCCCTCTTTGATCCACTAATGGCACTCGAGTTGTTAGAGCATTTATCATGGTAGCGTACCCAACATGGGTTAGCTCCACTACTCGATGAGTAGATGTCCTAAGCTGAGCTTTAAAATTTAATGCCAAAAAAGCTACTAGACCACCAATCATAGACAACATCCTCTCCTTAAATTCTTGAAAGTGCCTATCTAAACTCTTTTCTAGTTCTTCTCGTGCCACTGCAGGCCTTGAAGCAGAAGCAACTAACCTATCCCTCAAAGACATCCTTTTTGTTGCCTCATATGTACCTCTTTAAGTGGTTATTGGTGGTATCTCATCATCCATCTCTTATGTAGTCTCTCAACTACTTTTTTTAAAGCTCAGTAGAACCAAACTCTTAACCGATCTCAAACCCACACTCTAAAGTCGATTATAATCTTAGCTTTGGTAGCCCAAACACAGATCCTAGATAAGGTGACCCTTTGTCCTTTTAGACCACCTAAATAAATCTATGATGGCTACAAAAGTCAATTGTCATAGATGATGCATGATGATAATGCATAAGCATGGTATATACATGATACATAAATGCAATGAATGTGTTCGTTAGATGTCAATCAAAGCCATGTGCAAGTAATAAAAAGCCTTCCAACCTTATTACTCCCTCACATGAGGTCTGTAGTGTCTTTCCTAGGTAGGCTAAGCCCATAGGTCAATATGGAACTTTATGGATGCATATGGTTCACGGCAAATAAGTTTTTAGCATAACCTCTCTACATTAAAAACATAAGCACATGATTTTGGCCATTATGTATTTGGGTAACTCAGACAAATTAGGTTGGGCCCACTAAGGCATGACATCCTTTGACTGATACCCTCCTAATTTGTTTTAGTTTGTTTAATACATAAAGACCCATATAACAAGTAAGAATTGTTATGGTTATATAATATAGGGGAAGGAGCTATTGTCAATACATGGACTCATAGTCGAATGATAAAACTTTGGGGCTACCTAAGCAGGGACCCTGCCAATAAGTCTAGCTCACCCTGAGCATAACAACCAATGGGTCACCATTTCATATACCAATTGGTACTATACTTAGGATGGTAGGTCTCCTTGAAACCTACCCATATTGAGTCAACGTAGGGCATTCTTCAGGATAGCACTGGGGCTAAAAGAAGGATGCCTAACTTAATTCTAAGGCTCTAAGATGCATGCAAGAAATGTAATTTCAAAAGGAGATAGGATTAATAATAAAAAACTAATTATAAGTAACTTAACTAAGATGTTTTTATGAGCAAGGTCTCTTAAGTTCCCAATGGAGCTGTGATTATGATGCACACTAGAGCCCTCTAAATTCTAGTTGGATTCTCAAAGGCCCACTTTAAGGGTCCAAAACAAGATGAGGCTCACTAAAACTCACAAAATTGGCCACTTCATAATAAAAAAGGATTTGGGCTAAATTTATTATTGATGATCAACCCATAAAGGCATCTAATGTGGGCTCAAGAGGCAGGTGTCATTGAGTTGCCACCTAACAAAATGTTGGGAAATTGATCTCAACCTTTTGATGTCCGAATAGAGATTGTTGTTCGAGACATCACTTTTACGTAACACCTCAATTAGGTGTTTCTTATAATTAGGATTTTATGATTAATTCATTACCTCCCTTCTCATATAATGCATTATGAGAAACTAAATAAACACAACAATCATCTTGGAAAGTGATAAATAAAGTGGTAAATAAATAAAAAAGCATCCTACTTAAGTTATTGCATAACCAAATCATCCAAAATGAAAAATGTGACAAATAACATTCATAAATCGAGATATTCATTAGATTGAAAATGTTGGTTCCCTTATACATATTTAAAAAAGGTGAAAAGTCCTTGTTAATTTTTAGAAAACACATGATGAGTGATCCCAATTTTGATGAAAAGAGGACTCTTATTTATTGTGTGATTTTGGGATAGAAAGGTGGACATTGGTCCATTTTATTTGGAAAAAAATACAAAATGATTAAGCAAAAATCATTTGATCCTTTTCTAATTAATGTGCAAAAATCTCTTTTTTACTAACTATTAAATCCCAAAAATGAAAATACATGAAATAAACAACTGTATAAATAAAAAATAAATAAATAATACAATGATGAAAATATAGAATAATAGAAGGAAGAAATAGAACCATCTAAATACTATCTCTTCATTTGAGGGATAGATAGAATGCTGAAAAACTCAATCAAAAATAGAGAAAATAAATCAAACTCCTAAATATATGGTTCTAAGGTCTTAAAACTTGCAAAATCTATACAAAAACAATAAATGAAATTCAATTCAATGCCAACACAATATAAAACATGATAAAATATAATTTAAACAAAAATATTTTCATATATCTATAGAAGAACATCAACAAACTTATCATGCCATTCTAATACATATTAAACAATTTAAATAGCCATGGTATAATAGAAATAACCATCAAATAAATTAATATAATGACATGAAACATGGCATCATGTTTGACAAATAAATATTTAAATATGTTTAATTGGACGAGCAGAACATAAATCTAGAGAGAGAAAGTGAGCAGAGCCTAGAATATTATCCTTAGGAATTAATGATTTTGTAACTTCAAAAAGCATACTCTACATTTCAATAATTAATTCCCACATTGAGATAAAAAAAAGTTTGTTTGGCGTGAAAGAAGGTTATTTAGAAGCTTAAGACTTCCAAGAATAGAGAATTGAATCTCTCTCTCTTAAAATCTACTTCCTTTTCCATAAGTGAGAATCCCCCTTTCAAAACCCTAATTTTTTGTTTAAATGCCTAAAGAGTTAGAGATCAAAACTAACTCTGATTCTCTATAATAAGAAGATTTTATCCCATTAAATCCATTTAAATCAAATCTAATCTCTATCCCGGATTTTCAAAATTAGAAAACATGAAAAATCTATAAATAACCCCACAAACAGGTGTCTGCAAATGAGATAAACAACCATCCTTTATACAATTTCCCAAAATTATAAAAATACCACTAAATTTGACCAGAGCTAAAGGAAAACAGCCATAGATGATCATCCCGCTATGATGAACAACTGTCTGTTACTTTTAGAGGCTAAAACTCAAGTTTTTAAAACTTTTTCAAAATTCTTTGAAAATCAAAGTTGAAACCCGTAAAAACATTTATAAAAATGTAGAAATTAAGGTAAAAGCTTTGAGATTTATGCTCTTTGTCAGAGGTATAAATGGTTCCTCATTATTAGGTAACCCTAATCTAGGCTACCTTAGGTCACTGTGTTTACAATTGTCCCTAATTTTGGGGAATTGGTGCACTAGTGCCTAAGTGAGCCAAAATTTAGAGTTAAAGGATTAAAGATGCATACCTAAGGCATCAAATCTCTGGTTGATTATTATAAAACATACACCATTTGAGCCAGTGAGTCTCTAATTGGATAGTTACCATCATCTTGTAGATGTGTTAACCCTTGGTTGGGTAATTACCATCAGCTTGTTGATGCGTTAACCTTTAATTGACTATCTAATTAGTGCCAACTTGTCAGCATGCAGAATTAAGACTAATTACTTATATCTGATTTATTGTGGTAATTATCCCCTTTGTTGATATGACTAACCTTGTTATAGAGGTTGATGCCATTTATAGACCTGTCTACCCCCTCGTGAATCAATATTTTTGTTTGAAAATTTCTAGCAAATATGCATTTGTGTGGAGTCACTAATAGTGTGAACTCAGAAGCTTGTTTTTCCATCTGTAGGTTTACCATGAAGACACTACAACATAATTTTTTCTCTCATTACTAGAAGTTAAAACAACCTTCTGGACTATCCTTCTTTCAGTGTGCTTCAGTTTTATACTGTGATCTTGACTTTAGCCATATAGATAAATCTTTAACGAAGTGTTTCACTTTTTCTTCAATTATATAGATCAATCACTGATGAAGTATTTCACTTTGTCTTCAACCATATGGGTCAATCACTGATGAAGTATTTCACTTTGTCTTCAACCATATGGGTCAATCACTGATGAAGTATTCGACATCATTTTTAGCCATATGGATCAATCACTGTTAAAGTATTTTACTTTTCCTTCAGCCATATGGATCAATCACTAGTGAAGTATTTGACTTTGTCATTAGCCATGTGAATAATTCCTTTGTCCAAAAAAGATAGGAAGGATTTAACAATCTTTTAAATCCCTTCAAAGTTAGAAAATATTTATACTTCTATTTATTGTGCATCTCTTTTAATTTCAACCTATTCAGGTGACTCTTTGCAGTTGCACAGGTGTTTTAGGGTGATAACAAAGGAAGAAGAATCATCACAGACTTCTAGTCATTCCCTATTCACAAACACTTTATTCTTCTAATCCAGATTAGTGTAGGTATCATCAACAAGTTTCTTCATTCCATAAGCAAACAATGTTGGGTTTTGAAATTCAAAACGGAAAAATAAACCCACCATGGATCCAAGCGATCTAATTGATTCAATAGAAAGAGAAGTGTAACTATTACCAACCCCTCAAAGTGTAAATAAATCGAATTGTAGGTGCGACTTCATGCGAAACAACACCCTCTACTGGTATTCACATGCGAATGTAATGAAGAGAATGGCCCGGGATGCTAGGTCCCTTCTTTGGTGGCTAGGATTTTTTTTCTCTCTTTTAAGATTATAGCAGAAAATGATTTTCTCTCTCTTTCTCTCTTAAATGGCGGCTACAACTTATTCTTTTTGCTTAATTAGGGTTTTATATATATGTATACATACATACATACATACATACATACATATATATATATATATATATATATATATATATGTATATATATATATACACATATGTGTACATATATATATATATATGTATATATATATGTATGTATATATATATATGTATATATATATATATATATATATATATGACCTAACCCTAATTAAGAGAGAGAAAACTTTAGGCCCACTTTTCTTATTAAAATAAAAAATACCTTATTTATTATTTAAAATAAAAATAAGAATAATTTTCTAGGAAGACCATGGTTGTGTCTCAATATAAGGAAGACCATCATCATTAGGGTTGTCCGTATGATAATTTTCTAGGAAATGAATATATGCCTCTTAGGAGGGCTTTCATACTTTTGAGAAAGGTGTAGTATTAATGCTATGCTTATTGAATTTGAAGAATTATCATTTTACTATGTCATTTTGGTCAATTGACCAGTGTCTAGCAAGTGTACTAGATCGGCTAGTAATATAGGGAAATAAGATTATGACCCAAAATATCGAACCCAAGGGAAACTTGTGCTTATATGTGCTATTTTAATTTTAAAACCAATTTTTGTGTGTAAAGAGAGAAGAGAAATCCCAAAATTGTGATGATTTGAAAACAATAATTTAAAACAAAATTAAAATAATTGAAAAAGCTAAAGTAAAGAAGAAATCTTTTGAAAGCAAGTAAATTGAATGAGTTAAAAATCAATGATAAAGACAACTTTCACTAAAGGACTATCCACCTTAACAAATATTGCTATGACTTAATTAAAAGTAAATATAGAAGTGATTATGGAAAATTCAGTTTAATAAACCCAGATAACTTTATTCAAGATTATCATTCCAAGCATTAAAACTCTCTTATTCAGAACAATTCAATACTTAGCATAAAGAACTGAATTAAGTTTCCTAGATGTCTATTATAGCCTTTCTCAAGAGATTTAACTTTCACCTATTCTTGGTTACCCTTTTCTTAATCTTAGCTTACTCAAATTAACACATAATTATAGCTTATTCAGATTATAACCATGCATTAATCCAACTAAATTAACCTAAGAGCATGCTAGTCATTCATCAACTTAAACCAATTAATTAACCAATTCTTAATCAAGTTAATAATCAACTTAAAATTGAGCAAAGACAAGACTATTTTTAAGAACCAAGAAATAATCAACTTGTATTAAAATTGAAGAACAAACTCAAGTCATAACAATACAAGTCAAGGATTCAAGTATCCTTTAGCAAAAGTTAAAGAAAACTACTCACAAACCATTCTTAAAACTAAAAAACAATGTTTTGAAAAAACTGTAAAAACAAAGAACATAAAAAACTAAGAAAACAAAGCTTAATTCTAAGGATTAATTCTAAAGATTGATGCTCCTTCTTCTGTGTTTTGGACTGCTATTTATAGGCAAGAATTATAGTAGACTCCTTGTTAAACTCCAGTCATAAAATAGGAATCAAATTCTGCTAAACAGGAAGCTCGTAAATCCTTCGCGATATGGGAGAGTTAGATCACGTGGCCACGCCTTCAATATGCTTTCAATACACGTGGGCACGTCCCATTTAGTTCTTCTTCCACACGTGGCCACGTGTGGTCCTTCACTGGGAATCCACGTGGTCACGTGGTTGCATAGTTTTCTTTAGTTTCCCATTCACGTGGCCATGGGTCTTCATACTTCATTTCTTCACCTTTCATCACATGGCCACGGTTCCTCTTGCTTTCTTCTTCACGTGGCCACGTGTGAAACTCTTCAGTACTTTCACGTGGTCACGTCTTAAGGCTCTGGACTGGACGCTCGTTTTCTTGCCTAAATTTCTCGTATTTGCGCTTTTAGCCCTAAACTTTATCCTTTTTGCACTTTAAACCCTTTTATATCAATTTAAACCCGAAAATCAAACAAAACACAGAATTAACCTCAAAAACATAAATATTACTAAATTAACTCTAAATTAACCTAAATCAAACCAAAATAACTAAATAACTTAACTAAAAACATATCAAAAACTATATATATTTCACACTTATCAAATACCCCACACTTAAACCTTGCTTGCCTTCAAGTAAATTAGAACAAACCCTCCTTCAAAACCATCAAACTTGTATAAAGATATGCAATTTTAAAACCAAACTTAGCATTTTAACAAGAGCACTCAACATAAACTCTAAATAGATTAACTTCAACAAGAGAATATAAACTAGTTTCCTTGAGTGTGTGTAAGACCAAATCATTTTAAGCAATTTTTGAAAATCAAAATGTCAATACAACTAAGTAATGAAGTATAGAATATATGAATGCATAAGCATACAATCGATTTCATGCTTGAAACTCTAGAAACACAATAGGCCTCTCCTTTAGCACCGGAACCCGTAGGTCATCTCCGCTAAACAACTCAAAAACAAACTTAAAATCACATAGGTCTTTTCAAGGTTGTAATGGGGCTAAGGGTATGTTTATCAAAGAATGGATAAAAGATAATCAAAATGAATATAGCCACTCTAAGACCAAATAGATTACAAAACCCCATAACTTAATCTAATCCTTGCCTTGATTCCAAACTTTCTTTATGCTCTTTCACCAAGAAGTCAATATTTTTTTCCATTTTTCCTTGCACTACCCCACACTTATATTTTTTCATAATTGCTAGTTCTCTTTTTTTTTTCTTTCTTTTTCCTTCTTTTTTCAAACTTCAAACGTTCTTTTCCTTTTTTTTATTTTTTAAACTAGCCTTTACAAGCTAACCTTAAGGTAATACAAGGTATATTTTCAATTGACTTCATCAATAACTTTATTACAACTTTCTTACTACACCCAATAAAACTTTACTCTTTTCACTCATTTCTTTAATCCTAAAGTGGCCAATTCCATAAGGTGAGATAAAAGCTTTTTAGGTTATATGGTTAAAACTTTAGGTGTAACAAGAAAATATTAATGGTACGCATTAAGCATACCCTTATAAGCTCAAAATGGTTAATCAAAGGATAATTTCATCAAGGTAGGACACAATTTTTTAAGAGAGTTTATCAAGAAAATTATTGCCTAGATCATTTTCTAAGTTGCTTTAGTTGTTCATATGCTTTGAAGGGTGATGAGGAAGGTTCTAGTGCTCTAAATTTTCTTAATTCACTACTTTATTGCATTTATTTTTTCCAAGTTAAAAACTGGTCTAAGTGCTTTTTAGAGTTTGGAAACTAACAAATATTTATCAAGTTGAAGATTAACCCATTCAAAGGCATATTAAACAACATAAATGTTCTTTTGCTAAGCAAAGGTCCAAAACATGCATATTCCATATCCAGGTTCAAAGTGTTCAAGTTTTGAAGTCAACTAGGGAAAACTAAGTTTTCATGTAAATTAAATGAAAAAGGTGAACTACATAAGTCTTTAATACATTTTTCAAACTAAAAACTAAACACAATAAAAGAAAATAAAACAAAACACAAAACACAAAAATAACAAAGTTTGATTCATGAAAAAGAAAAGTAAAGTTGAAAACAAACTCCCTGAAAGGAGGCTACCCCCTCCTCAAAAGTTTGCCGTCCTCAGCAAATGATGATCTATTCTGGTGGAGGTGGTGGTGGAGGAAACCGCTGCCAAAAGTGATGGATAAAATGCTTAACCCTCCTATTTCCTTCCATGACCGTATCATGAAGCATATCCATTCTTCCTTGCATTTGATCGAGTCTAATCTGTTGAGCATCCATCCGGCTACTTAATTGATTAAATGGTGCTTCCCATTCTGGTGTTGTAGGCTTATTGATGGGGCAAGGTACAGCCGTGGCAATATGCTCCTTATTCGGTTCTTCTTGCTGCTCCTCAAACCAAATATTGTTATCTCTTAAATACTGCTCCCGAGTTGCCCAATAACCACGAGGCTTAGGGATCAGAATTTTCATCCTTTTTAGCATTCTATTATCAATACAAGGCAAATCTCCTTTAAGTGGTTCTCCATAAACCGGATGCTCAACTGCAAAAGCTAAAACTGTAGCTATCCATCCTATCGAAATATTATCAATGTGTCCTGGCATTTTTTGCAAGTCCTTAATTCGAGTAGCTAAAATGCCTGCTCCATTTAGTGCTATTCCATCCATCATGCATCGGAGAACCATTACTTGAGATACACTAATAGTGCTTGCATTCTTCAAATTGTTGTACACACTCTTTGCAAGAAAATGATGAATGATTCTTAATGCATGAGACCTTAAAGCATGGACCTTGCATTGTCCCCCTACCCATGGTTCATCTAATTCAAGATCCTTGATCCTTTCCCAATTCTCCATAGGCGAAGCATCTTCCAGTTCAGTTGGGGCATTTGGCACAAATCCTAAAATTTCAGAAAATTGACTGAAAGTCAAAGAATATCCTTTCTTACCCAACTTAAAACCGACCATGCCGTCTTCTGCATCTCTCTTAAAATAACACTCAAAAGAATACAAGAAATCTCATGCCATATCTGGATATACTTTAGGTTTCTTTTCAACGAACTTTCCCCAGCCAATACTTTGAATCAAAGGTTCTATATCATGATCCCACAAATTTCCAGCTGGGATATTGAGTAACAAGTGGCTTAAATAGGCAGGTTGGACATAGGTACATTTGCTGAAGTAGTCAAATTTATTGATCTTTGCCCTATCCATATACGATGGAATTCGTACACTAGATGAACTTGCTACATCAGGGTATTTAGTCCTTCGAGGTGCCACTACAAATAAAGAAAAACACCTTGTAAGTATCAAATTTTAACCCAAAATAGACTAACTTATGATTGCATGAACATGAATGAAATGATGCACAATTGGATGAAATGATAAGTTAATAGCATACGTCATGATAGGCATAAAAAATGCATTCAAAAGTTGAGCACAAAGAGTATGTTAACATAATGCCTATCATGCATGAATAAAATCGTGAACAATTCTTTCAAAAGGTGAATAAATGCTCATGCATTAATGCAACTTATAAACATGCCAACCAAAGAGTGAAAGTTAAATTTTTTTTTAAAGAAAAACTCATTGAGGCATTTTATCGAACACGTTTTGAGTACAAGTTTGAGCATGAATTTAAGAAGCATAACAAAGAGTGTTCATTACCCTATTTCATACCAAGTATCTATTACATGCACATAATAATCATAATCATCCAAAGAAGCAAAAAGAATTAACATGCAAACAATATGTTAAGTGCAAATTAACCTAAAAACCAAATATTCATGAACAATAATTGCACAAAACACAACCATGGATGATAACCAACTAATAATTAAGGAGTAATGGGAGTAAATACTTACTTAAAAGTGAGAATTACACCAAAATTGCAGCACAAATTTGAGGTGGTGTGTGTGAGTAGTGAAAAACCTAAAATAATGAAGAAAATGTGGAGAAGGAAGAAATTATGGGTAGGAGATAGACAAAAATGAAAGAGAAAGCAAATGGAGGTGGTGATGATCAGTGATGAGTGAAAATCCCGTGGTCACGGGTTAATTTTGTGGTGGTGAGGCGTGGGCACAGAGGAGAGCAAACCAAAATGAAAATGAAGAAGAAGGGAAGAAATTGTGAAGCTTTTATAAAAGAGGAGGATTTGGGGCGTGGCCACGTGAAGTTCAATGAAGAACTACACGTGGTCACGTGTGAAAATGCAAAATTGGACAGTGGACTTAGGCGTGGCCACGTGAAGTTTCCTCTTGTAATACACGTAGGCATGTGGTATTTCGGGAACTAAGCAATGTAGTGACCCGTGGCCACGTGATGGCAAAGGGAAAGCCACACGTGGTCACGTGTCTTTAAATTTTTCTGCCTTTCTACTTTGACACACACCTATATAATTAAACTTCCTTTAATGCAATTTTCCATTAAAAACATCAAATCTTTTCCAGGAAACACATGTTTCCATTTTAAGACCTTGATTTACTCACTCTTTTCATGAATCAAAACATTTAAACACACAAACATGCAAAAACACAAAGACTGAACTAAAACTTAACTGTAGAAAGAAAAGAGAAAAAGACTAGAAGTTTTGAGTTTTTTTAAAGTCTCCAGCTAGACTTTCCAAACCAGTTTCAAGTATCTTGAAGAACCATGGTTGCTTCAGCAACCTCTTGTTGTCCGATTTGGTATGGTTTAAGTCGATGACCATTGACTATAAATTCAAGTCCATCTTTTAAGCTTTTGATCGTCACTATACCAAGATTACTACTTGTCATCACTTGATATGGTCCAAGCCACTTCGATTTCAGCTTTCCTGGAAACAAACGAAGATGACTATTATAAAGAAGCACTTACATTCCCGGGACAAAATCTTTTACCCTTAGATGCTTGTCATGCCATCGTTTGGTCTTTTCTTTATAAAGTGCAGCATTATTATATGACCATTGTCAAATTTCATCAAGCTCATTGAGCTGCAATTTTCTCCTTTCTCCTGCATTTCTCAAATCAAAGTTAAGAAATTTGGTAGCCCAATATGCTTTATGTTCTAATTCGACTGGAAGGTGACATGCTTTTCTAAAAACAATTCTAAAGGGAGACATACCTATAGGAGTTTTAAATGCGGTTCGATAAGCCCATAAAGCCTCATCTAACCTAAGAGACCAATCTTTTCTAGAGTTATTTACTGTTTTCTCCAAAATTGATTTCAACTCCCTATTAGATACTTCTACTTGGCCATTAGCTTGAGGGTGGTATAGGGTTGTGATTTTGTGCTTAACACCAAATTTCTTGAGTAAGGTCTTAAATTGACGGTTGACAAAGTGTTTGCCTCCATCACTTATAATAGCTCTCGGTGCTCCGAATCTAGTGAAAATATTCTTCCTAATGAATTCCAGCATAATTTTTGCATCACATGTCCTAGTAGCTATTGCCTCTACCCATTTACTCACATAATCCACAGCTACCAAAATGTACTCAAACCCAAATGAATTCGGAAAAGGTCCCATAAAATCAATGCCCCAAACATCAAAGATTTCCACTTCTAGCACATTGTTCATAGGCATCTCATCTCTTTTGGATATATTTCCTACTCGTTGGCATCTATCACAAGTAGATATAAAAGATCTTACATCCTCAAATAAAGTAGGCCAGAAAAAACCTGATTGGAGTATCTTTTGAACTGTCCTATTTGGTCTGTGATGACCTCCAACTTCACCTCCATGACATTGGTTCATGATAGCTTCTTGCTCCGATTCCGGTACGCATCTTCTTAATATTTGATCCGGGTATATCTTGATAAGGTATGGATCGTCCCAAAGGTAATGCTTGGCATCCGCTATGAGCTTTTTCTTTTGTTGCCAAGTAAATTCCTTAGGAAGATAGCCACCTGCAAGAAAATTAGCTATATTAGCGTACCATGGAACTGAATTCTCATAAGTTTAACAAGCACAAATATGTTCATTGGGAAATAAGTCAGAAATTTCTCCCTTTTCGATACTAGCATGATCCAATCTAGATAGATGGTCAGCCAAAAAATTTTCTGCGCCTTTCTTATCTTTGATTTCAACATCAAATTCTTGAAGTAGTAATACCCATCGGATAAGTCTTGGTTTAGAATCCTTCTTTGCAAAAAGATGTCTCAATGCGGCATGGTCGGACCACACCGTAATTTTGGATCTTAAGAGATAAGATCTGAATTTCTCAAAGGAAAAGACTATTGCCAAGAGTTCCTTCTCCGTAGTGGTGTAATTTACTTGGGCTCCGGTGAGTGTATGGCTTGCATAATAGATGGTGTAGAAAATCTTCTCCTTCCGCTGTCCTAAGACTGCTCCAACTGCATAGTCACTTGCATCACACATAATTTCAAATTGTAAGTTCTAATCGGGTGATGCAATGACCGGTGCACTAACTAATTTTTGCTTCAATAGGTTGAAAGCCTGTAAACACTCAGCATTAAAATCAAATGTAGCATCTTTAAGCAATAAATTAGAAAGTGGTTTGGCAATTTTAGAGAAATCCTTAATAAATCGACGATAAAACCCGGCATGACCAAGGAAACTCCTAATGCCCTTTATACTAGTTGGTGGAGGCAATTTCTCTATCACATCAACTTTTGCTTTGTCAACCTCAATGCCTTTTTCAGAAATTTTATGCCCTAAAATAATGCCTTCTCTAACCATGAAATGACATTTTTCCCAATTTAGCACCAAATTTGTTTCTTGACACCTTTTCAAAACCAATGCTAGATTATGCAAACAAGATTCAAAATCATGACCATAAATAGTGAAATCATCCATGAAAACTTCCATAAATTTTTCAATAAAGTCATGAAATATGCCCATCATGCATCGTTGAAATGTGGTAGGTGCATTACAAAGACCAAAAGGCATTCTCCTATATGCAAATGTTCCATATGGACATGTGAATGTGGTCTTTTCTTAGTCTTCCGGGGCTATAGGTATTTGCATATACCCCGAATAGCCATCTAAGAAACAATAAAATTTATTTCCTGCTAATCTTTCTAACATTTGGTCAATAAAAGGCAATGGAAAATGGTCTTTTCTAGTGGCATTGTTTAACCTTCTATAGTCAATACATACTCTCCATCCCATTACCGTTCGTGTAGGAATTAATTCATTATTTTCATTTCTCACTATAGTCATTCCTCCCTTTTTAGGTACACATTGAACGGGACTTACCCAATTACTATCGGAGATAGGATAGATAATACCTGCATCAAGTAGTTTCAATACCTCCTTTTTCACTACCTCTTGCATAGTTGGGTTGAGCCTTCGTTGAGGTTGCACCACCGGTTTAAAGTTGTCCTCCATGGGTATACGATGTGTACAATAGCTTAGGCTATTCCCTTTTAAGTCGGATGTCGCCCAACCTATTGCTCCTTTATGCTTTTTGAGTACTCCAATGAGCATTTCTTCTTCCAAATCTGTCAACAAAGATGAGATAATTATCGGATTAGCATTATCACTTAAAAATACATATTTCAAATGAGATGGAAGTGTTTTAAGTTCAGAATCTCCCTTAGGAGGGGATGGTTCATCCTCCCTTTCATTATCTTCACTATGCTCTTGTTCCAGAATTTTTATAAACTTTTTCTCCTTTGTATCCAACTCTTTCATTTTCTTTGGATGCATTAAGCAACTTTGAAGCTCATCTTTGAGAATGATTTCCTCTTGCTTTGTGTTGGCACATTCTTGAATCTCATCAACAAAGTAAATGGATTCTTCAAAATCATACGAGGGGTGTTTTAGAATTTTATTAACATTAAAAACCATTTCCTCCTTGTTAAATCTTAAAGTAACCGTTTGTCCATGAACATCTATTAAAGCTCTTGCTGTGTTCAAGAATGGCCTCCCCACAATTAATGGCACTTTTCTATCTTCTTCCATGTCCATCACCACAAAATCCACCGGAAATATGAAATTTCCTACTTTTACCAATAGGTCCTCGATGATTCCTTTTGGCCTCTTCACCGATCTATCCGCCAATTGAAGCGTCATTCGGGTTTCCTTTAACTCACCTAGATTCAATTTCCTGCAAATTGAATAAGGCATCAAATTAATACTTGCACCCAAATCACATAAAGTATTTCCAACAAAATTACTTCCTAATTCACAAGGTAATGTAAAACTACCTGGATCTTCTAATTTTTTAGGAATTTTATTGGTTAATATAGCACTACAATTACCGGACAATTGAACCATTCCTATGCCTTCTAGCTTTTTCTTATTAGAGCACAATTCTTTCATAAATTTAGCATATTTAGGCATGTGTAATAAAGCTTCAGCAAATGGTAAGTTTATATGTAGCTTCTTAAACATGTCCAAAAATCTACTCAATTGTTAATTTTGTTTCTCTTTTCTAGCTAGAACCGGAAATGGCAATTGAGATTCATCAAGAATAGTGGAAACAAGTTTTTCTTTACCTTTACCCTTCTCAATCGTAGGAGGCATTTTTTCATTATTTTCAAATTAGAAACACTTACCTCCGTTGTCGGTTCCACCTTTTTAGAAGAATTCTTACCAAGTTCAGTCTTCTCTAACTCTTTCCCACTCCTTAAGGTGATTGCTTTGGCTTCCTCTTTTGGATTTCGATCTACATTGGATGGAAATGTCCCTTAAGCACGGTTTGATAAAGAACTAGCAAGTTGCCCCATTTGGTTTTCTAGGTTCCTAATGGATGCCTCTTGGTTCCTCATCCAAATATCTTGCGATTTCCACCTAGCATCTTGACTAGCTAAAATTGAGTTTTGGGAAGCCATGAAATTTGCAATCATTTCTTCAATATTAGATTTCTTTTCTTGAGGAGGGGGAGGTTGAGGTTTTTGAAAACCGAGTGGTTGGTGGTATGTTTGTGATGGGTATTGATTTGGGTAATGATGTGGAGCTTAGTTTTGGTATGGAAGTTGATTTTTGGAAGTTTGATTGTGGTTGAATTGGGGTCTAGGATAGGGGTTAGAAGAAGAACCTTGATTACTTTCCCTCCATGAAAAATTTGGATGGCTTCTCCATCCCGCATTGTAAGTGTTGCTATACGGATTTAAGGCATTGACTTCTTCTACCATATTTTCAGCATTCTTCATTCCCATAGGTCTCGAAATTCCTGCATAAGAATCAACTTCATTAGATAGCATAGAGACATTTTTAGCTTTAAGCTCATTTATTTCTTTTGAATATCTCTTTTTCATTAATTCTAATTGAGCTTTCAACATAGCCACTTCATCAATATTATGAACTCCCTGTTTCTTTTGAGTTGCTCTAGAGCTTGCCCATTGAGCATCATTATTGGCCATCTCATCAAGGAGTAAAAATGCATCTTCGAGAATTTGATTCATGAAACTTTCATTGGAAGCTGCATCTAACAAAGATCTTGTTGATGGATAAGCACCTGCATAAAAAATATGCATTAATTGAAAAATAGGAACTTCATGATGAGGACAACTTTTTAATAGTCTCCTAAATCTTTCCCATGCTTCATGGAATGGCTCCTCATAAAATTGCTAGAAGTCACTAATTTGTTTCCTAATGAGGGCAGTTTTAGTAGGTGGGAAGAATTTGCACAGAAATTTCTCTTGCATTTGTTGCCATGAATGGATGGATTGATTTGGTAGCATTTGTAGCCAATCCCTAGCTTTTCCTATGAGGGTGAATGGGAAGAGTTTCAACCTAATTGCATTAGCTGATACATTAGGAATTTGCACAGTGTCACTCACTTCTAAGAACATATCCAAATGTTGTGCAGGATCCTCTATATCCGAACCCGAAAATTGGTTTCTTTGTACCATAGTGATGGTAGCGGGTTTAATCTCAAAGGGTTGGTGGTGAGGAATCCTAATAGTCCTATGTTCTTCATTCCACCTAGGGATAGCATAATCCCTTATGATTCTAGGTCTATACCCATTCCCGGAAGCTTGGTGGGGTATGTGTTGCTTTTCGATCCTAGGTGGTGGATCATTCATAGGTTGTTCAATTTCTGGGTCATTCATATTGCCTCTCAACCTTCGAATCCTATGGAATGTCCTCTCAATTTCAGGGTCTAATGGTAGGATGGGGTTGTCTCTCACCATAAACCACTAGTCACATAAAAAGAAAATAAGAAATTAGATGAAGAAGAAAAGAAAAACACACAAAAATTACTTTAAAATCAAAATAAATAAACAAACGCCAATGTATCCCCGGCAACGACGCCAAAAACTTGACCGGTGTGTAGTAAGTGTACTAGATCGGCTAGTAATATAGGAAAATAAGATTATGACCCAAAATATCGAACCCAAGGGAAACCTGTGCTTGTATGTGCTATTTCAATTTCAAAACCAATTTTTGTGTGTAAAGAGAGAAGAGAAATCCCAAAATTGTGATGATTTGAAAACAATAATTTAAAACAATTAAAAAAGCTAAAGTAAAGAAGAAATCTTTTGAAAGCAAGTAAATTGAATGAGTTAAAAATCAATGATAAAGACAACTTTCACTAAAAGACTATCCACCTTAACAAATATTGCTATGACTTAATTAAAAGGAAACATACAAGTGATTATGGAAAATTCAGTTTAATAAACCCAGATAACTTTATTCAAGATTATCATTCCAAGCATTAAAACTCTCTTATTCAGAACAATTCAATACTTAGCATAAGGAACTGAATTAAGTTTCCTAGATGTCTATTAAAGCCTTTTCTCAAGAGATTTAACTTTCACCTATTCTTGGTTACCCTTTTCTTAATCTTAGCTTACTCAAATTAACACATAATTATAACTTATTCAGATTATAACCATGCATTAATCCAGCTAAATTAACCTAAGAGCATGCAAGTCATTCATCAACTTAAACCAATTAATTAACCAATTCTTAATCAAGTTAATAATCAACTTAAAATTGAGCAAAGACAAGACTATTTTTAAGAACCAAGAAATAATCAACTTGTATTAAAATTGAAGAACAAACTCAAGTCATAACAATACAAGTCAAGGATTCAAGTATCCTTTAGCAAAAGTTAAAGAAAACTACTCACAAACCATTCTTAAAACTAAAAAACAATGTTTTGAAAAAACTGTAAAAACAAAGAACATAAAAAACTAAGAAAACAAAGCTTAATTCTAAGGATTAATTCTAAAGATTGATGCTCCTTCTTCTATGTTTTGGACTGCTATTTATAGGCAAGAATTGTAGTAGACTCCTTGTTAAACTCCAGTCATAAAATAGGAATCAAATTCTGCTAAACAGGAAGCTCGTAAATCCTTCGCGATATGGGAGAGTTAGATCACGTGGCCACGCCTTCAATATGCTTTCAATACACGTGGGCACGTCCCATTTAGTTCTTCTTCCACACGTGGCCACGTGTGGTCCTTCACTGCGAATCCACGTGGTCACGTGGTTGCATAGTTTTCTTTAGTTTCCCATTCACATGGCCATGGGTCTTCATACTTCATTTCTTCACCTTTCATCACATGGCCACGGTTCCTCTTGCTTTCTTCTTCACGTGGCCACGTGTGAAACTCTTCAGTATTTTCACGTGGTCACGTCTCAAGACTCTGGACTGGACGCTCGTTTTCTTGCCTAAATTTCTCATATTTGTGCTTTTAGCCCTAAACTTTATCCTTTTTGCACTTTAAACCCTTTTATATCAATTTAAACCTGAAAATCAAACAAAACACATAATTAACCTCAAAAATATAAATATTACTAAATTAACTCTAAATTAACCTAAATCAAACCAAAACAACTAAATAACTTAACTAAAAACATATCAAAAACTATATATATTTCACACTTATCATCAATCATGGTCAAGTATGGTCAATTTATTCTCTTTCCATTTTCTTTGTTGTTTTTTTTACCCTTCATTCACTTATCTTGTTATTATTTTTGTTATTGTTATTTTTGTTTTTTTACTATGTTTGTTATTTTTCTAATCTTGAACTAAATACTAATAAAAATAAAATGCAAGAATAATAATTAAAAGTAAGATGAACTATAAATACAATACCAAATCAAGAGTTTCACATACATCAAAATGTTCAAAAAGTTTGAAACTCCCTGAATGTTGGGAATTATTGGTTATAAACATCTCATACATAAGCAGAATTTAAAATTTTTAACAAATAAATCTGATCTTGCTATGAATTTACAATATAAATATTAATGAGAATAAGAAAAATCACCTTTGATTTTTGTTGAACAGTTGATTTTCCTTATCACCGGGTTGTTGCAAACCACAATATCCAAAATTGAACACCTCCAATTAGTAATCCACACTAGAGAAGGATTGAATGAACAAACAATAGAGGAATGCAAGGGCAGGTAGAAATCCCTTGATGCAAGCAAGGGGGGGGGGGGTGGTGGTGGCGGAAGTGAGAGAATGTTTCTTTTCTCTTAATGTTCACTTAACCCTAAAATCCTTATCACTTGGATTTTTATAGTTAGGTTAAAAATCCAACTTCATAATGGGATTGGGCTCTTCAAAATTGCAAAAGAAATATTAAATGGGCTTCTAGAATTATTAATAATTTATTTGGGCTCAATTAAATCCAATTTAAATCCTTTCATAAAAGACTATGCATAAAACACACAAACTAGGCCCTTCACGCATAAACTTGGATTTAATCACCCAAATGAATTCCAAATTCATCCAAATTAAATATGTAAGCTCCATAACACTTATAAAATATATTAAATTTATTTTGGTCCAAGAATTAGGCCTTTAAGGCCTTCTATCTGAAGTTGGCGTGAAACCCTTCCTTTGGAGGGTTTCTGCGCCAAAATCAATTCTTTGGGCCTCTGTAATATCTCCAATGGATCCATTAATTATTATATCAGCCCTATAACACTTATATTCCAATAATAATTAATTATGAAATACAATATTTCAATTAGGTCTATTTTACAGAATATTTCTAAAAAGTTCTGTGAACAATTTTACTTGATCATAATTAATTAAACTCTTTAATTAATTATTATTTTATTCACTCTCTATTCCCATAATAATATCAAATATTATCATCCTTGTAATTTTACCATTTTATCCTATTCTCTATATGCGTGTGACCTATTGGGTTCCTATCCATATTGGCAGTATAATATGTAATTGTGAGTTCTATTCAAAACTCACATGATTTAAACTTCTTTAAATCATTTTTTCAATCCCTATTGATATTTATGATACACTATTATACAAATTATGAGCAGCCTCTAGCTAGGCATCATGACTACCCAAATATCAGGAAAGTCAAGTGATTTGACTATACCCTTCCATAGAAATAGTTACCGTGCAATTACTCCTTTCACTACTCTTATCTCAATTAGATTTCGAGTATGGATTTCTATCAACTCATATAAATCTAATTATGTATGCTCTATTAATTTAAATTATTGTTCCCAAAATGTCTTTCATGGATCCCTATCCATCTTGGCATATTACTCTAGCCACAGATTCTCTGAACAAGACAATTATAGAATCATACGAGATAACTTTCCTTAATAAATCTGGGATGGTGAATCCTTCATCGATCACTTAACTAACTTCAAGTAGGTCATGATATACCCAACCTCCTAACTATGTTCACCCCCAGTTAGAAGTAATTAGTTATGAAGTCAAAGTATACCACTTGCTACTTAAGATAACTTTGGTGATCTCAAGTCTAAAGATACTTGCACAACCGTTATAAAGAGATACCTCACAAACATAAATTTAATATCCATGTGAGGATTCTTATTACAAGTCTCCAATGAACTTGTTCTTCTAATAAGCATCCATATGTTAGCTTTGATTATCTTCCATAATCACAGTTATAAGAACCACTGCTTGAACCATTCAAGAAGCATAACATGTGCTAGTCTGTTCGAATTAACAATGTCCTATCTTGTTAATTCTATGACCAGGGATATTTAGATATTAACACATTTGCATGCAATAGACATCTCATATCATGAACACTTTCATGATTGCCATTGCACTATGTTTATAATATCTAGGACTTTATTTTTTAATTTAAGATTTACAAACTCATGTATTTAAACATAACATTAATAAATGAATGATGCCTTTTATTAAGAATATGAGTTCATACATATGAAATACATCCGTATTACATGGGCTCTAGGGCATACTCTCTAACAATCTCCCACTTGCACTAGAGCCAATCACTCATATGTCTTAGACCTATGCTATTTATATGTTGATCATGCTTAATCTGGGAAAGTGCTTTAGTGAAGGGATCCGCCACATTATCATCTATGGGGACCCTTTCTATTTTCACATCATTTCTAGCTACTATTTCTCTTATTAGATGGTAGCGTCTGAGAACATGCTTGGATCGCTGATGGGACCGTGGTTCCTTTGCTTGCGCAATGGATCTATTGTTGTCACAATATAAAGGAATCAGGTTAACAATGCTATGCACCAATCCTAGTTCAGATATTAACTTTTTGACCCAGATTGCTTCTTTGGCTGCTTTTGAAGCAACAATGTACTCGGCTTCTATCGTGAAATCTGCAGTTATTTCTTGTTTGGAACTCTTCCAACTAACTGCCCCTCCTCCCATTATGCACATAAAACTAGATTGTGATTTACAATCATCTTTGTCAGATTGGAAGCTGGCATCTGTATACCCATTTACTTTCAAACTACCCTCCCCATATACCAAGAATATATCCTTAGTCCTTCTCAAGTACTACATGATATTTTTGACAGTTGCCTAATGTTCCTCTCCAAAATTAGATTGGAATCTGCTTGTGACACTCAAAACAAATGCTATATCTAGACGTGTACATAGCATAACATACATGATAGAAGCAATTGCAGATGTATATGGTATTCTATTCATGTTCTCTCTATCCTCTAGTGTTTGCGGACACATAGACTTAGAAAGGTGTTTCCCATGCACCATGGGTATAAACCTTTTCTTAGAGAGATCCATATTGAACCTGTTCAATATTTTATCTATATATGTACTTTGAGAAAGACCTAGCAACCTATTGGATCTATCTCTATAGATCCTTATTCCTAGAATATAAGATGTTTCTCCAATGTCTTTCATGGAGAATTGCTTGGATAACCATATTTTAATAGATTAGAGAAGAGAAATGTCATTTCCCATGATCAATATGTCATCCACATATAGAATTAGGAAGAAAATTGCACTCCTACTAACCCTTTTATACACACAAGGTTCTTCATCCTTCTGTGAGAAACCAAACTCTTTGATTGTCTCATTGAATCGTATGTTCCAGCTCCTAGAGGCTTGCTTCAATCCATAAATGGATCTTTAAAGCTTGCATACTTTTTCGCCATTTCCTGATGTGAACCCTTCTGGTTGTGTCATATACACATCCTCAGTCAGATTTTCATTTAAGAAAGCTCTCTTCACATCCATTTGCCAAATCTCATAATCATAATGAGCTGCAATGGCTAAAAGTATTCTTATAGACTTAAGCATCGCTACAGGAGAAAAGGTTTCATCATAGTTAATACCTTTTTTTTTACGATAGCCTTTTGCTACTAAACGAGCTTTATAGGTAACTATATTACCTTTCATGTTGATCTTCTTTTTGAAGACCCATTTGCACCCTATTGGTTTTATCCCTTCAAGTGGTTGAGTTAAAGTCCATACTTTATTCTCATACATGGAGTCCATTTCAGACTCCATAGCCTTAAGCAATAAATCACGTTCTGAACTGTTTAAAACTTTTTGATAGCTTGTAGTCTCATTGTCCTCTACTACAGTTATGCCTCTATCTGAATCAATGTGAAATCCATATCTCACAGGGATAAAATGCATCCTAGTAGATCTTCTAGGATTTTGTGTATAATCAGGTTCAACTATAATCTCATCATTATGAAATTCAGTCTCGGGTTCAATCGATTGATCTACTTCTATTTGTGGGTCTTGAACTTCACCAAGTTCAATTTTACTCCCTTTGTCCTCTCGTAGGAGAAATTCTCTTTCCAAGAAGATAGCATGTGTTGAAACAAACACTTTTTGTTTTAGGGGATGGTAGAAATAATATCCAAACATTTCTTTTGGATATCCCACAAATAAACATTTGTCATACTTAACATCTAGTTTGTTTGACATTGTCCTCTTCACATAAGCAGGACTACCCAATACCTTCATATGAGAAAGTGTGGGTTTTTGATTATTCCATATCTTATATGGAATAACATCAACCGATTTACTAAGAACTCTGTTTAACACATAAACAACAGTTTCTAGTGCATATCCCCAAAAGGACTTAGGCAAGTCTACTCGACTCATTATTGATCGAACCATAACTAATAGTATTCAATTTCACCTCTTAGATACACCATTGTGTTGTGGTGTATATGGTGGAGTCCATTGAGATAAAATCCCATTATCTATAAGATAATATTGAGATAAAATCCCATTATCTCTAAGATAATCTTGAAATTCTTGGCTTAAATATTCTCCACCTCGATCTGATATAAGTGTTTTAATACTCCTACCAAGTTACTTCTCTACTTCATTTCTAAAGTCTTTGAACTTTTCAAATGCTTTTGATTCATATTTCATTAGATAGATATATCCAAATATGGAGTAATCATCTATGAAAGTAATAAAGTAGGAGTAACCTCCTCTAGCATGTGTAGTCATTGGACCACATACATCTGAATGTATTAAGTCCAAAACCATTTTAGCTCGTTCTTCTTTACCAATAATGGGAGCTTTAGTCATTTTCCCCAATAAACAAGATTCATATGTATTAAATGATTCATAATCAAATGACCCTAAATCACCTGATTTGTGTAATTTGGTCATGCGTTTCTCATTTATATGGCTTAAATGACAATGCCATAAATATGAGGTATTTAGATTATCTTATTTAATTCTCTTGGTATCCATATTATGCACTTCTTTAATTAAATCAAACACAAATTTACCATTCTCAATGATAGCTTTAGCATAAAACATATTGTTTCTTAAAAATGTAACAAGATTTATCTTTTAAAGAAATGTTATAATCATTCAATAAACAACTGAAAGAAATAATACTTTTGGATAATGCTAGAACATAATAACAATTACTTAATTTCAGTATTAATCCACTTGGAAGAGGCAAATGGTAAGTCCCCACAACTGTTGTAGAGATGTTTTGTCCAGTAGCTGACTGTAGACATATTTCTTCCTTTCCAACTCTTCTAATGCTTTTAAGCCCCTGTAGATCATTACACAAATGAGATCCACATCCAGTATCTAATACCCAAGATAGTTTTGAAGCAATATAATAAGTATTAATCTCAATCATATGAATACTTGAAGTAGAAGCATCAACTTGCTTCTTCTCCTTGAGAGAATCTAGATAGACCTTGCAGTTATGCTTCCAATGACCATCTTTTCCATAATGGAAGCAAGTTCCTTTGGGATTCTCTTTCTTGGCAACCTTTTTCTTGGAAACTCCATAATGCTTTGGCTGCGCCTTGGTCATCATCATCATCATCATCTTCTTCTTCTTCTTCTTCTGCTTCTTGCCTTTAGCAGAAGTGACAACCATGACACTTTTTGAATCCTTTTTGAAGGATCCATTAACTCTTTTGAGCATGTTGATTAACTCAGGAATGGTTATTTGGATCTTGTTCATGTTGAAGTTAAGCATGAAAGGTGTAAAACTTGGAGCCAATGAGTACAAGATTAAATCTATGTATAGATTATTATCCATTACATAGCCAAGTCTACTCAAATGCTCAATATACCTATACATCTTTAGTGCATGAGCAGCAGCCGAAGTGCCTTCCACCATTTTGTAGCTAAATAGAGCTCGAGCAATCTCATATTGCTCAGTTCTAGCCTGAGAAGAATAAAGCTCCTCTAGATGCAAAATGATGGTTCTAGCATCCATCATCTCATGTTGCTTCTGAAGCTCTGAGGACATAGCACCCATCATCAAATATGCTGCTGCTTTACTATCCTCCATGTATTTTCGATAAGTGCCCTTGATCTCATCAATGGCATCATTTGATGGAATTGGTGGTGGATCTTTATCCAATATATAATGGATCTTTTCAGCTCTGAGAACAATTCTCACTTGCCTGATCCAATCAGAAAAGTTGCTGCCAACCAGCTTGTTATCCAAGATTGATAGTATGTTAATGTTTGATGTGCTCATGCTGATGACCTAGATGTGAAAAAGAAAACATATGAGAGTATGTTCATATATATGTATGCATTAATTAGGTCTTTAATTAATCCATTTACTCCCACTATTTTATTGCGAATCAATAGCCCTCACTATTTAATCCGAGAAAACCCGATGGTTTTCTTAGTGGGCCAATATCCAATCCTTGATATAAAATTTGACCTTGACTGTGGTAAACAAATCAAACTCCATACCCTTGAAAGGTAGGTATCCCTATACAAATTGTGTCTTTATACAACTATTGGATCATTAGGTTATCAACTCTTCATACATGCATATCATATATGCATTCCCTAATCTTGCCTCTAGAACCATTAGCCTTGACTGTGGTCAGCAAGCTAATAGGCTAGCTAAGATGACCCATTTAATTAGATTCAAATATATTCGATATAATGTGAGCTTGACTATGATCAACAACCCACACTATAAAGAACTCTGGTTCTCCTTAAATTAATGGAAGGCTTATATACCTTAGTATTAGTTTGAGGGATTTTAGTTAATTAAGTCTCATCATACATGGTTGGCATACATTGGTATGCATCTTATATCTATCACATAAATATAAGCATACAAATATGGTATAGTTATGGAATTTACTACATTGTTCTCCTCGAGCCAAAAGGGAAATCAAAAGGTCAAATCTAGGTAATATGCATGATTCAAACAAGTAAAAATAATTACATCATCTTCAACCTTGTTGGATCTCTATTCGGCCCATCTTGCTCCTTAATAATGGTCTCCATTTCTATCTCTAATTCTAATCTAAGTAATATAATTACATATTATAATTTAAAAAAGAAATACAAACCAAAAATAAGTGGCCGGGACATAAAAGTCCTTATTGGGCCGAAACATGCATTATGCTTAATCACATTGGGTATTGTCCATAACTATCCATCATGCCAATCATACACCCTTATATGCATTTCTAATGCATAAAGTAAAACATATAATAGATTACTAACTTTTTTTCAACTCTTGAAACATACTTTTGAGTTATTTTAATAATGTGATCAAATTAGGAAACTTTTTCCATTTTAGAAACTTTCATTTTAGGAAACCTTTTTGCATGCATGTGTTCTTGCCTTAATTATCAATCCAATCGATTATTAATTAATTATAAATTTCTTATTTAATTAATTAATCATATTAAATAATTAAAAAATCATATTTGGGCTTAAAACAAAGGGTAGGCCGAAACCCACACTATAAACCCTAAAGTGTATTCACACACAAACTAGTTTTGTGTCTATTGAACTATTTGGGCCTTTTGGAATAAGCCAAGCCCACTTCAGCCCTTAAAACCCATTAATAAAATTAATTATAGTTTATAATATTTAATTTAAATCAGCTCCTTAGGCCTACCAAGTCATTCACTAATTTAAACCAAGTCCGTAAACATAATTAAGCCCATTAAGTGGTTTTAATGAATTAAAATTAATCCAATTAATTCAAGGCTCATTTTGATTAATCCAATTAATTAAAAATATATTAATATATCAGATATATCAGATTTAGAAGATTAAAGATCGTTCTAAATAAGAACACACCAAGAACACCAATTTATCGAACTTTTCGACTAAACTAGTTTTCATGCAAAACTTGTTCGATTTTAATTTTTCTTGATCCTATGGCTTAATATCACATATTAAACACATAAATTATCATAAAAATAATTTTAGAGTGGATCAATAAAAATTTAATTTAGAACAGCCCCTAAACTTTATTTAAAAAATAAAAGCCATTCATTCCAAACACAAAGATTCTTTTCTCAAAAGAATCGTTTTTATTTTATATATTTGATCATATACACCCAGAAATCAATATTTCTCATTCATGAACAATCAAATATAATATTTTAAAGTTAATGAAGTAAATAACTCAAAAATAACAACTATTCCGCAAGATATAGAATTGTAGATTCATGGCAAAACCGTGGCTCTAATACCATGTTGGGAATTATCGGTTAAAAGCATCTCATACATAAGCGGAATTTAAAATTTATAATCAATAGATCTGATCTTGCCATAAATTTACAATATACATATTAATGAGAATAAGAAAAATCACCTTTGATTTTTGTTGAACAGTTGATTTTCCTTCTTACCGAGTTGTCGCAAACCACAGTGTCTAAAATTGAACACCTCCAAGTAGTAATCCACACTAGAGAAGGATTAAATGAACCAACAATGGAGGAATACAAAGGCTGGCTGAAATCCTTTGATGCAAGCAAGGGGGGATTTTGGCTAGGGTTTAGAGAGTGAGAGAATATTAATTTTCTCTTAATGTTCACTTAACCCTAAAATACCTATCACTTGGATTTTTATAGTTAGGTTAAAAATCCAACTTCATAATGTGATTGGGCTCTTTAAAATTGCTGGAGAAATATTAAATGGACTTCTAGAATTATTAATAATTTATTTGGGCTCAATTAAATCCAATTTAAATCCTTTCATAAAAGACTATGCACAAAACCCACAAACTAGGCCCTTCATTCATACACTTAGATTTAATCACCCAAATGAATTCCAAATCCATCCAAATTAAATATGTAGGCTCCATAACACTTATGAAATATATTTAATTTATTTTGATCAAAGAAATAGGCCTCTAAGGCCTTCTATTTGAAGTTGGGATGAAACCCTTCCTCTGGAGGGTTTCTATGCCAAAATCAATTCTTTGGGCCTCTATAATTTCTCCAATGGATCTATTAATTATTATATCAGCCTTATAACACTTATAGTGCAATAATAATTAATTATGAAATACAATATTGCAATTAGATCCATTTTACAGAATAGTTCTAAAAGTTCTGTAAATAATTTTACTTAATCATAATTAATTAAACTCTTTAATTAATTATTCTTTTATTCACTTCTCTATTCCCATAATAATATAAAATATTATTATCCTTGTCATTTTACCATTTTATCCTTTTCTCTATATATGTGTGACCTATTGGGTTCCTATCCATATTGGCAGTATAATATGTAATTGTGAGTTCTATTCAAAACTCACATGATTTAAACTTCTTTAAATCATTTTATCAATCCCTATTGATATTTATGATACAATATTATACAAATCATGAGCGGCCTTTAGCTAGGCATCATGACTACACAAATGTCAGGAAACTCAAGTGGTTTGACTTTACCCTTCCATAGAAACAGTTACCGTTCAATTACTCCTTTCACTACTCTTATCTCAATTAGATTCTGAGTATGGATTTTTATCAACTCATATAAATCTAATTATGTATGTTTTATTAATTTAACCATTATTCCTAAAATGTCCTTCATAGATCCCTATCCATCTTGGCATATTACTCTGGCCAGAGATCCTCTGAACAAGGCAATTATAGAATCATGCGAGATAACTTCCCTTAATAAATTTGGGATGGTGAATCCTTTATCTATCACTCAACTAACTTCAAGTAGGTCATGATATACCCAACCTTCTAACTATGTTTACCCTTAGTTTGAAGTAATCAGTTATAGAGTCAAAGTATACCACTTGCTACTTAAGATAACTTTGGTGATCTCAAGTCTAAGGATACTTGCATAACCGCTATGAAGAGATTCCTCACTAACATAGATTTAATATCCATGTGAGGATTCTCTTTGCAGGTCTCCAATGAACTTGTTCTTCTAACAAGCATCCAAATTTTAGCTTTGATTATCTTCCATAATCACAATTATGAGAACCACTATTTGAACCATTCAAGAAGCATAACATGTGCTAGTCTATCCGAATTAACAATGTCCTATCTTGTTAATTCTATGACTAGGGATATTTAGATATTAAAACATTTGCATGCAATAGACATCTCACATCATGAACACTTTCATGATTGCCTTTGCACTGTGTTTATAATATCTAGGACTTCATTTATTAATTTTAGATTTACAAACTCATGTATTTAAACATAGCATTAATAAATTAATGATGCCTTTTATTAAGAATATGAGTTCATACATATGAAATACATCCATATTACATAGGCTCTAGGGCATACTTTCTAACACTGAATACATAAAAAAGAGCTATTAGGGTTGATTAGGGGCTCTATGATATGCTAGCCCATACAATGATCAGAAGGGTGTGGACAATTGTAATGATGATGGGCATAAAAATGATAGTCTCAATGATGACAAATATGAAGATGAAGGTCTCAATGATGATGGACGTAAAAATGATGGTCATGATGATGATGGACAAGGCTAATGATACTGCTACAACACTGTCATATAAGGCTTTAGGGATAAAGATGTTGCCTTGAAATGGAAATCGATTATATAATCAGCCAATGGGCACATAATTTGTCTAATCATCCTAACTAATATGCTAATCCCTATGCCTAGCTTCTTAATGGCTAATGTCTACTAGCTCACACAACCCCTCAGGTAATCCCTTATCTTACTGATATGAGTATCCAATGCCTCTCTAGCCTATCCCACAACATCTAAAATATGTTGACTATCCTCCTCTATCTCGATGGTTTGTTGGCTCACCCTCGAGATTGAGGCATCTATGACGTATAATGCATTGTCAAACCTAGCCTCAGCAATTATGAGTGCCCCTAAGATCCTATCTACATCATGTTGGTGCTACTATATGAGTGTTTGCATGGAAGTTTCTAATCTATCTAACATCTAAGCTAGTGGTCTGAAAGTGGCAAGTGTACTAAATAGATAAGAAATAAAATGGGATAGTTTTAAGGCCAAAAGTATCAAATCTAAGGGAAATGAATTGGTGCAACAAATTTTGATTGATTGGTAAAATGTGTTTATAGAATTTCCCAATTGTTGGTTGTGTGTAATTGGCATAAGAACAATTAACATGAAAGATGAATAAATTACAAATTGTGAATTAACAAAGAACTTAAAAACAGAAAATATAAGATTTGTGGATTAACAATTACTAAAGACATTGTTTAGGAATCTAATCCTCCCCATTCCCATGCAATCTTCATTTTAACATAAAATTCATACATTTCATATGTGGACAACCTATCTAAACCCCTAATATCCCATGCTAAAGCCTACTACTGTAACTACTCGATTTCCCCTTTTGAATCCTATTGGATAGACAGTATAAGAACAGGTCCCAAGACCAACGCATAACATATTATCCCATTCTAGCACCTATTAGTTCAAAACCTATTCATTTTTCTCTCTTTTTTTTGAAGTTACAACACATAAACCTTAGATCTAATAGCTCCCAATCTGGAAATGCCCTTAAAACTACAACAAATATGAAGTAAAATAGAGCATGCATGATATAAACACTAAACAAGCATTCACCCATCAACTTGAATAAGATTCATAAAATAAACACTTGCAAAAAATACATATCAAGATAGGTTCAAGGGTAAAGAAACATTTGGAATACATAATGAGAAAATAAGTTCATATTCCTTACATGGTTTAGGGGATTCATAGATCCCCAAACAACAAAATAACTACTCACTATTCATAATGTAAATAACAAAGAAAAGAGGAAAAGAAATCATAAAACCTATTTAGAAGTGCAGATCTAAAATGCAACAACACCTTCTTTTCTTCTCTAGGCTTTATCTTGACATGAAACTGGAACTTTTAAACTAAACTAACTACAACTATGTATTTTTGTAGTTTTGATGTAAAACTATAATGAAATATTAATTTTTACAAGTAAATCTATAGAATTAAGTATAAAACCCCTAATTTATGAAGAAACTACGAGCTAAACAACAAAGAAAACTCTTAGAACATAAAACCAAAAAATCTCCTTTTTTAAAACCATATAGGAAGTAGCTTTTATAGTTGTCCAGGACAGCACTCGGCTGAGACAAAATTGTCTCAGCTGAGTCCAATCGGTTAAAAGAGTATTGTAGCTCAGCACACGACTGAGAGAAAATGGTCTCGGCTAAGTGCACCCTTCTAGACAGGATCATGTTTAAAATCTGTATTGGACACGAAGAAAAAAAATGGTCTCAGTTGAGTCCCTTAGTGAAATGGTGCATTTTGCTGATTTGCAAAGCACACGACTGAGACAAATGGTCCCAACTGAGTGCTAGCCCTTGATTCTGCACAAAATTAAAAGATACACCATTAAATACTCAAAAAATTCATAAACATCAAAATAATCTTATTTAGCATAAAAAGTGAAATTTCATACTTAAAATAGAAAAAACATGCAAAACGAGATGTAAATATAGATAAAAATATAATAAAAATAAATACTAATTTGGAGTTATCAACTACCACAAAATTAGATTTTGCTCGTCCTCGAGCAACTAGATAGCCAAATTCCCACATAACCAAACTCAGAAAAATAAATTACAAGTTTAAGGAAAGCTAAATAACAATACAACAGAAGTCACTAACTATTTTCCTAAACCAAAAAGAATTCAACTTAAATCATACTAGTTAGTCTCCTTGTGTGTGTATGTTAGGCCTAATGATAACCTCTAAATATAAAATTCTAATGCAATCTGACAACCGAGAAAAGAATTCGCATGCAAAATTTTGTACATGTAGTTTCACTCTAAAACTCAAGAGACACAATAGGCATCTTCTTTAAGACCAAAACCTGAAGGTCATCTTCGTAAACAATATTAAACAAAACAAGATCATTAGATCTTAAAAAGTTGCAAAATTTTTGGGGTATGGCTAACAATAAGTGCGCAAGATATTCAAAATTTAGATTCCTAAGAGAAGGTCTACATAAAAATGTTCGATTCATAGTTTTAATCCTTGATCAACTTACAAGTTCTAAAGTCCCTATTCTTATTTCAGCAAGCTACCCCACACTTATTACAAGTTATTTTCTAAATTTGATTTCATTCTACTCTTTTTTTTCTTCTCTTCTTTCAAGATTTTTTTCAAAGGAAAAAAGGCTTGCTAATAATGTCATAACATGGAATTACACTCCAGAAATAAACCTCACATCCAATAATTGATCCCATCTAAAATTTTCCTTGATATTCTACCCTTATCTTAGCTCAACTCTCTTTTAATCCCATAAATTTTCTCTTACTCACTCTAAGAATGGCCAATTCAAAAAGGGCAAAAAAAAAAAAGGCTTTGTGGCTAGGACAAATAAATGGGTGTGCCAAGAATTTAAAAAAAAATTGATACGCACTTAGCATACCTTGATAAGCTCAAAAGGGTTATAGAAGGGAAATAATTTAATACTGGGTAGGTCTAAAGTCTTTTTGGAGGCTTACAATGAACACTTGCCTAAGTCATTTCAAGTTCTATATTTGAATTGCTATGAATGCTTTGAAGGATGATGAGGAAGGTTCTAGTGCTCTAGAATTCCTATTTAACCACATTCATGCACTGGTTTTGTTATTGATTTTTCTAAAAGCAGGCCCAAAGTGCACCTTATTTTAGGACACCTACCAGCATTAATCTAATTAAACCTAATCAAAAAAGGTAAAAAAATCAACAACTAACTACTCTCGAGTCATACAATTACCGTAAAAATGCTTTTCTCAAGCTAAGTTTGGAGTGTCCATAATAGGAACAACTAAGGGCCAACTAAGCAACATGCACATGTATTTAATAACAATCGAAGGTAACAACGTAAAAGAAATAAAATAATCACCAAGGTAAAAATCAAAACAAATAACTAAGGTAAAAATTAAAACTAAAGTACAAATAATAGATACCAAAATAATGAAAGACAACTAAAAGCTTGAAAATTAAAGGTTAACTGAAAACTAGATATAAACACATTAGACAAAAGCAAAAATAAAGCTTAAATATAACTAAAAAGCTATAAAACATAAATGAACACAAACTTAAAACGTAAACAAAAATAACCAAACATAAAAAAACTTAAGCAACTAAGTTAACCAACTATTATTAAGAAATTCAAACAAATCAAATTAACAACTAAAAAAAATAAAACTATTGTGGTGTTAAAATTAACAATCCAAGTATCCAACATTCTAAAATAAAAGGAGTTCCAAAAAATCTTTAAATGATACCCTCAACCCACACTTAAAGTTTTGCTGCCCTTAGCAAAATACATACAAAGAAATCATAAAGAAATGGGGGTTAAGGAAAATCCCTAAAAAATTCACTCATTCTTGAGCAGGTGGTGGTGGTAGAAGAGGAGGAAACTGGGCATCAAAACATGAATACAAAGTTCCCAAGGCAGTGATGATGTCATCCATCCGAGCTGTCATGGTGTCGAGGTGGGATGTGATGGCAGTGTACTATTCATTATCTGAAGCTTAGTAGCTCCCTTCCTCACAGCTTCTCTATACTGCAGCCTAGTGGAAACCACAGTATACCTTTGCCTCAAAAATCATGGATCATCTATTAGGATCAACATATTCTTCAACATTTTCCTATCGATGGTGATGGGAATGCCAATAAATTTACCAAGGTTGGCATAGTTGACAAATCGGGCCAAACTGGTCACAAAACCTGTAAAAGCCAGCTTCAAATTCGTCTTTTTGTAATTATGTAAGTCATCAATTTTTGCTGAAATGAAGAAGGCTTCATTCAGGCGAATCCTATGCTCAATTGCATAAAGGATGGTAGCTTTATTTGCATTGACATTGCCCAACCCTCTATAGTGATTGAAAAATGCCAAGGCCAAGAACATGTGTATGATTCTCAAGGGGTGGCTCTTCAAATAATGTGCCTTGGTGTTGCTAGAATAAAAAATGGTGGGCTCTTCCTTGTCATAGATGCCATTCCTGATTTCCTGCTTATTTAAATTCTCGATTTCCCTTGCAGCATGTGGATCAAAACCCAACACTGTATAGAAGTCATTGAAGCTCATTTAATGGGAGCAGCCATTGAGCCAAAAGTTTACATTGCCCTTATTAGTAAAGCGATCTTTCCCTATCCGAATTTTAATAGTAGCTAGGAAATACCTCACCAAATGAGGATAAATCTATTCCTTTCATTTCGTGAAAGCTCTCCAAACCACCCCATCGATTAGGCAATCAATTTCATCCTTCATCCTTAGATCTCAAATCAAGTCCATATCAATGGAAGGAGAAGCTAGGTAGTCTTGGTGATTGAGCAACACCCATTCTTCCTTTAACTTATAAGGAACCTATGCTGGAGTCTTTTGTTTTAGAGGCTCTTATAGAGCGGATGATGACAAACCAGGCTTAGTTCTAGTTCGCTTAGGTGACACTACAAAAAGGAAACCATTTCTCATTAAAACTAACACACAAAGCTTAGACTTATAATGCAAAGGATAGAATTGAACTAATAAAGCATAAACATGAAGTAAAAATGACAAATTGGGAATTGCACCATAAACAATCAAGTGTACACCGAGCAAGAAGCAATAAGCATGCAAGCATAATTTAACTACAAAGATGACAATTCTTAACATAAGGAAGAAATTGTATGTTTTCTACAACAATAAATAATGAAAATCCTAACTAATCAACAAAAGTTACAAGCAAGACATTATGCTAACAAAAGAACTAACAAGCAACAATATGAAGAATGTAAAAATCTAAGAAGTAAAAAGCAACAATAAACACTAATCTTAATACAAACATAGTACTAAAACATAGAAATGTACCTAGCATCCAAACTCTAATCTAGCACTATAACATCAAAGGCATCAAGTTTAGACACATATGTGATAGCATTGCACACAAATTTCCACATTACACTTAGCATACCCACTTGTTCTAAAGAAAGATTATGCATTTTAAAGAGAGAAAATTAGGCATATCATAATTTCTACTTCTTTTAGGCAATTTAACAAACACATTGCATGAATAAACAAGATTTATACCACAATGCATGAATTGACATGAAGTATAACCCATTTGGACACAAAAATTCATCAAAAGGACAAGGTATGAAACATGCCTTTAAGAAAAATAAGTAGATTGGGACAAATTTGAATCTAAACCTAACTTTACACATGTATTAGACATTTAAACAATCAAAACACATCGCATGCATAAATAAACTCAAAATACTCATCAAAAGAAGGATTTTTAAGTCATAAATATTCAATAAAAATAACAAGTTCATTAAAGATGCAATGTAAAACAAAGACATTAGATACTTACTTGGTTGTTGCTTGAACAAAAAGAGAAGGACATATAACGAGTAAAAAATTGGAGAGAATGTTGGATTACACAAGAAATTTATTGGAGAAATGAAATAAAAAGTGAGGACTCATATATTTTGGGTCTATTTATAAGTGGACACAATAGAGTGCCCTAAGCACACGGTTGAAACCAATTTGTCTCAATCGATCCAACATAACACATAAAATGCACAGTTTTAAAAAATGACCGAACATGGCTGAAACTAATTGGTCTCAGCCGAGTCTATCACATAATTTTTGAAAACCCCGATAGCACTCGGCTAAGACCAATTCATCTTGGTTGCGTGACCCCTTCTTCCCAAATTAAATTTTAAAGCACATGGATGACACTAATGGTTTTAGCTAAGTGGTATGAAATGCACAATTCACTCTTCACTGCACACGGATGAAACCATTTAGTCTCGGCTGAGTGACCCCTACTAGATTGAAAATTCATTAAGCACATGACTAAAACCAATGGTCTCGGCCGAGTGGTACATTTTGTGTCTAGCCTAAACTATTGCACACAGCATAGACCATTTGTCTCAACCGAGTGCCTTATTTTGGAATTCTCATGCTAAAGGGGACACGACTCAGACCATTTGGCCTCTTTTGAGTCCAATAAAATTTTGCACTATTTTTGAAAAGCTTCCTACACTCATGCATGCACAATGTCAAGACAATATTGACAACATATAAACAACATACAACACCACTTATTACTAAAAGTAACGACATAAAATAAATATTTAAACAAAAATTTGAAAGCAACAATTAAAAGACATGATTATTTGGTTTATGGTAAGAGATGAAGTTCTGGGTTTAACAAATCGCCAGCTCAAATTTTGATGCTCTTATGGTACATCTTCCAGGTTAGATTTCTCTACCTTTATACCAAACCTGAAATTATTTTGCAAGCTCAAGTATGGTGCTAAAGGATCATGATCTCCTTTAGCTCTAAATTTGCATTGCTATGGTGAATTCCCTTCATACCACTCAGTCATTAAGCTCTTGCTCTTTGCAAATACATCTTTCTCTTTATTTAGGTCTATCAACCACTTCCTATTTGTGTCATTCATCAACACCTTTCAGCCTTTATCTTTGTCTCTCCATAGAAATCTTTAATCTAGCAAACAAATTCTTTAAATTCACATGATGGATGTTCTGTCAACTTGGTCACCTCAAAATCCATCTTTTTGTTGTTAAAACACAATGTGACCATTTTTCCATGCACGTCTATTAATGCTCTTATTGTGTTGAGAAAAGGCCCTCTAACTACAAAACAGATGGTCTAGTCTTTATCCATTTCTAGCACTATGAAGTCTACTAGAAATATAAACTTCCTGATCTTCACCAGTAAATCTTTTATGATTCCTTTGGGTCATATGATGGATTTGTCCGCCAGTTACAACAACATACTTATCTCTTTAAGATGCCCCAAGTTAAACTTCCTACAAAGCGAATAAGTCATGAGATTAATACTTCCACCAAAATCGCATAAAGCATGCCCCACAAAGTTTCCTCCTAATTCACATGGTAATGTGAAAACTTCTAGGGTCCTCTAATTTTTGGGGTGCTTTGTTGGTCAAAATGGAATTGCAATTTTTAGAAAGGTGGATAATTCCTAGACATTCTAATTTTTTCTTACTAGAACAACTTTCCTTTAAGAACTTAGCATATTTTGGTATATGTAGCAAAGCATCGACAAAAGGCAAGTTAATGTGCAAATTTTTCAACATATCTAAAAATTTAGCTAATTGATCTTTGTTTTAGTCTTTGTTAGCAATAATAGGGAAAAGGTATTGAAGATTGTTTAACCTTTGGTTCCTTTACAAATGAAACTTTCTTACCTTAGTTTATAGGTTCTCGTACTTTAATAAAATAATTTGGTTTGGATACATTTACTTGTGTTGTAGGTTCCACCAAAACTAAAGTAGCTTGATTACTTTTCTCCTCAACTTACAGCTCTTTACTGCTTTTTAATGAGATGGACTTCACTTCCTTGTTTGGATTTCGATCAAAATTTGATTAAAATACACCCGGTGGCCTTATTGAAATATAATTTACAATTTGACCAACTTGAGTTTCAAAATTCCTTATTATCGTATCTTTGTTCCTATTCCATTGCTCTTGAGCCTTCCTTCTTGTCTTTTGGCTTGTCATGAATTGGTTTTGGCTAGTCATAAAACTAGTGAACATTTTTCAAGGTTTGGTTTCATCTCTTGTGGTAGGGAACCATGGTTGTGGATGGCTTGGTTATGTGAAGGTGGGTTAAAAGAGGCTCTTGGGTTAGTATTTGAGGTTGAGACTTGATTTCCATCTCTCTATAAGAAATTTTGGTGGTTCCTCCATTCAAGATTATAATGATTTCTAAATAGATCATTTGTCTTATAATCATTCAAGGCATTCACTTCTCCCATTCCTTTAGTGTATGGCTCGCTTGTCCTTACATCACTACCTGAATTTTCTCCCTCAAAAGTATTACCCTCTTGGCTAATTGCTAACACATTTTAAACCTTTAGTCCATTTAGCTCCTTTTTCAATAGCTCTAACTGAGCTTTTAGTATAGCCATTTTATCCACCGTGTGGATTCCTTGTCTCTTTGTCAAAGCTCTTGAACTAGACCACTAAGCGTCATTTATAGCCATTTCATCAAGAAGTAAGAATGCTTATTTTAGGACTTTGTTTATGAAACTCCCCCCAAGGCAACATCCAATAAAGACATTGTAGTTGAATTATACACTCTATAAAATGTTGACATTAACTAGTGCATTATGATATCATGATGAGGATAAATCTTCAAGAACCGTCTAAACCTCTCCTAAGCTTTATGGAAGGTTTTATCATTTAATTGTTGGAAGTCATAAATGTTATTCCTTATGCTTGCCATCTTAGTGGGTGGAAAAAATCTTACAAGAAACTTTTCTTGCATTTGTTCCCATGAATGAATGGATTGGCTCGGTAGCATAGATAACCAATCTCTTGCTTTCCCTATGAGAGTGAAGGTAAAAAGCTTCAACCTTATAGCATACATTGACACACTTTGAATTTTAATAGTATCACCAATCTCTAAAAAGATATCTAGATGTTATGCCAGCTCCTCTATATCCGATCCCAAGAATTGATTCCTTTGAACTATAGTGATCATTGCCGATTTTAGCTTGAAATATTGTTGACGAGGAAGCACCACTATTCTATACTCCTTATTCCATCTTAGAGTGGCATAATCATATATAATCTTTGGTCTTGGAGCATTACGATTCCCTTCATGCTGTTGTTGTTGCCCTGATCCTTCTTCATCATCAAGAGGTACTTTTGAATTTAGTTATTCATTCATTTCTTTAGTTTGAACTTGTTTTCTTCTCCGGTGCAAGGTCCTCTCAATTTCTAGATCAAACGATGCTAGATGATATCGACAAAGTCTATTCATACATCTATTTCACTTGAAAAGCATAAACAAAGAAAGATAAGCAAAGGAAAAACACATAAAAACATTAAAGCAACTTGTAACAAGCTAATGTTCCCCGGCAATGACACTAAAAACTTGTTCAAAAAGCGGCAAGTGTACCGAATCGATAAGTAATAAAGTAGGATATTTTTAAGACCACATGTATCGAACCCAAGGGAAACAAATTGGTGCAACAAATTTTGATTAATTGGCATAATGTGTTTGAAGAATTTTCTAATTGTTAGTTGTGTGTAATTGGTATAAGAATAAATAACATAAAAGATGAATATATTGCAAAGTGTAAATTAACAAAGAACTTAAAAGCGGAAAATATAAGATGTGTGGATTAACAATTACTAAAGATGTTGTTTAGAAATCTAATCCTCCCCATTCCCATGTAAGGTTCATTTTAACATAAAATTCATACATTTCAGATGTGGATAACCTATCAAAACCCCTAGTATCCCACTTTAGAGCCTACTACTCTAACTACCCAGTATCTTATTTTGAAGCCTACCCGATAAGCAGTATAAACACGAGTCCCAAAACTTAGGCATGACCTAATATCCTATTTCAGAGCCTACTAGTTCAAAACCTATTCATTTTCCTCTATTTTTCTGAAGTTACAGCACATAAACCCTAGATCTAATAGCTTCCATTCAAAAAATGCCATTACAAATACAACAAATAGAATTAAAATAGAGCATCATGATATAAACACTAAATAAGCATTCACCCATCAACTTAAATAAAATTGAAAAAATAAACACTTTTAAAACAAACATATCAAGATAGATTCAAGGGAAAAGAAACATCTAAAATATATATTGAGAAAATAAGTTCATATTCCTTACATGGTTTAGGGGATGAAAAGATCCTAAAAAAACATAACAATTACTAACTATTCATAATTTAAATAGCAAAGAAAAAAGGAAAAGAAATCACAAAACCTATTTGGAAGTGCAGATCTGAAGTGCAGCAACATCATCTCTTCTTCTCCAGGCTTTATCTTTATTTGAAATTGGAACTTTTAAACTATAAACTAACTATAACTTTGTATTTTTGATGTGAAATTACATTGAAAGAGTAATTTTTATAAGTAATTCTAAGAACTAAGTATAAAACCCTAATATACAGAGAAAACTCTTAAAACATAACAACATAAAAATCTCTTTTTTTAAAACCAGACAGGAAGCAGCTTTTATAGTGGTGCAAGACATCACTCATCTGAGAAAAATATGGTCTCAACTGAGTCCAATTGGTTAAAAGAGTACTGTAGCTCAGCTCACTACTAAGACAAAATGGTCATGTAGAGCATGATTAGGAGGGTTAGTTAGTAGCTTTTATTTGGTTTAATTCAAAATTTAAACTTATGTAATCTTGCCTTCCAAATTTGGCCAATAAGGAAAAATATAGGGAAAGAGAGAAACAAGTAAGAGGAAGGAAGGAGAAAGAAGAAAAAGGGATTTTCAAGCTATTAGGAGGTAAGTGGATACCTACTACACTTAATTTCATTTAATTACTTGAAATTTTCTTATAATTTACATTATGTAACTCAATAAATTTGAGTAAGAATGCTAACTAAATTGAGATAATGTAATAAAATAATATATTGAGGTGATTTGAGTGTGAATTAATGGAGTAAACACCTTGAAAATGAAAGATTTAATAATGGCCAAACTTTACATAATGATGTATTTTAAGGAAAATTAATGGTAATTAACAAATTAGGTATAATTTAAGTCATATGAGGTTAAAGGAATATAATTAGCATGAATTTAAGATTGAAAGAATATATAATTATGATGATTATCTTATATACATAATAATGTAACATTATGCAATTATACATAATTGAATAAAATTGTGAAATAAATTGATAAAATTTAATGAAATGATGTATTAGCCTAATATAAACCTAAATAATTAAAGAAAACAAATTAAAGCCAGGAAGTATAAGGTAGGCTAAATTGAGTACTAAGGTTTAACATAAGCTAGTTGAGTAATTAAAGGCACAATTGGCATGAAATACACTTTATGATATGAGGAGAATATGGTGGAATTGATTAAAATGCAAAATGATAAGTGTACATAATAATAGATAATGAGACATAATGATGGACTTAAAGGAAATGTAGGAATTCTAAGGTAAATTGGATATGTATTGTTATATAATGGATTAAAATGATATTTGAGACATAATTGGCATGTAAATAGAGTAAAAATCAAATGGTATGTGTTAGTTCCTATTGAGGCCGAATGGTATATGTATGGTTATTAGGTTATTATTTTCATTTTCATATGATTTTTTATGTATTTATGATAAATGTGTAATGACCAAGCGTAATTGGATATCATCTAAGCATGTAACATATGTGGCATAATGTGGTTAGTAAAGGAAAACATATTAAATATGACATAAGTTTAACATTTCTGCTTGATTGGCTTGTACCCTAAGTAGGTAGGAATAGCATGCGCAGATATCTCTCCATCAATCACTAGTATGGCCTCGTAGGTCCATGTAAAGACTCTTTTATATTTTTTCAATATTCTCTCAAATTTTTTACTCTCTTCAGGATTTATGTCTAATGCTAATAGGATTTCTTTTAGATTTTCTTTTGTTTTGAGATTAAATGAACATGTATTAGTTGAATTGATGTCAAATATGAATGATTCATAATCATAATTATGCATATTGAAATCAAGAGAAACATCATACAAGTAAGCAAAATTGTTCATCTTATTAATATAATCAAAAGAAAAGTCATTGTTCTCATAAAAAAGTTTAGGAACATAAACTATGTTTATAAAAGTATCATTATCTTCAGTCTTTGCAGCAGTTATAGATGCCTCGCCAACTTTAAGGCTTGGCTCTAGTGGTGCTTCAACTTTCATTTTTTCTTTGCCCTTCTTCTGAACTGCAAGTAACTTCTCAATCACAATCTCCTCAAGCACTTCCATGTCCTAAGATATAAGGGATTTCACCTGCTACCCCTTTTCCTTTACTTTTCTTTTCTGAACTAGTGTATCCTAAACCTTTCTAATCTTGTTTAGCATGTTAATCACTTGTGGGCTATCAGCTAAACTATCTCCACTCTCCTTATCATCAATCATTGAGATATGAAATCCACTAAATTGTTGCTTAGTTATTTCAAACACCGATACTTAATTCTCCCTTAGAGCTTTGATGGTGACCACCTGGACATTATGCAGTATCTTAATCATTTGATGAAGTATAAAGGGCATTCTCTTCCAAAGAGCATAGAAAAGTTAGCAGGAATGGGCAACACCACAAATTCAGCTTCAATTTCAACTGGCCCTATCTTCACTAAGGCCTTAAAAGTCCTGGCAGCCTATCCTTTTAAATTATCATGAATAGAAATAGTCAAGTATGACTTATTTAGCAAGCTTTCATTTAAACCAAAAGTAAGGATTATAACTAGTGAGCTCACATTAATTAAAGGCCCATCATCTACCATCACATAAGTTCTGTGTTTGCCATTCACCTAGGCCTTGATGTAGTGGGGATGATTATAGTTTTTACCTTTAGTGGACAAATCTGCATTTTAGTACATCACATTCTCTACAATTCATCCTTTAGTGGGCAGTCTAACAATTTAGATTGTGAAATGGTAGTAGCCATAATACACTTGCACAATGCTTCTACTAACTTCTACCTATGTAATAGAGACTGCTCAATAAATCCCAAATAAAAAATTGAGCCTACGCCTTCTTTAATTGCTTAATTATCTGGCCCTCTTCAACCTCCTTTTTTATAAGCATAGGGCAGAGGTTGGTTGCTTCTTAACTTTAAGCACTACACTTCCACTCCTGGTGACTGCCTTTACTTTATTCTTTTCCCTTACCTCTTCCTCACTCTCATTAGTTGAGCTCTAAATATCAATAAGAATCATTGCCCCTTCATCCTCACTCTTGGTGGGGAATTCCCAACAATCAATCACGAAAATTGGCTGATGTTCTTCAATTGGATCTGTTACATTAGTGGTGGAATGACTAACAACCATGTAATCATTCCCAAACATGTCTTTTATCATGTACCACTTGAGTAAGTTAGGCCAAATCATAAACATAGGAGATAGTATAGTGTGGTACCCTCTTTTCTTGTTCTTTTCTCTTTTCTTGAGATCTTAAATCTATTTGCTATCTATTAGATCCTAAATTTTATTTTTTAAGGTCCAGTAAAAATTTGTGAGATACTCTGTGTGCTGATGGTAGGCACAATACAAATCCTTGTTAGAGAGTATGCCCTAAAGCCTATGTAATAGGGATGTTTTTCATATGTATGAAATTTATATTCTTAATAAAAGGCATCATTCATTTATTAATGCTATGTTCGAATACATGAGTTTGTAAATCTTAAATTAATAAATGAAGTCCTAGATATTATAAACACAGTGCAAAGGCAATCATGAAGGTGTTCATGATGTGGGATGTCTATTGCATGCAAATGTCTTAACATCTAAATATCCCTAGTCACAGAATTAACAAGATAGGACATTGTTAATTCGGACAGACTAGCACATGTTATGCTTCTTGAATGGTTCAAGCAGTGGTTCTCATAACTGTGATTATGGAAGATAATCAATGCTAACATGTGGATGCTTGTTAGAAGAACAAGTTCATTGGAGACCTGCATAGAGAATCCTCACATGGATATTAAATCTATGTCAGTGAGGAATCTCTTCATAGCAGTTGTGCAAGTATCCTTAGACTTGAGATCACCAAAGTTATCTTAAGTAGCAAGTGGTATACTTTGACTCCATAACTGATTACTTCCAACTGGGAGTGAACATAGTTAGGAGATTGGGTATATCATGACCTACTTGAAGATAGTTGAGTGATTGACAAAGGATTCACCATCCCAGATTTAACAAGGGAAGTTATCTCGCATGATTCTATAATTGCCTTGTTTAGAGAATCTCTGGCCAGAGTAATATGCCGAGATGGATGGAGATCCATGAAGGGCATTTTAGGAACAATGGTTAAATTAATAGAACATACATAATTAGATTTATATGAGTTGACAGAAATCCATACTCAGAATCTAATTGAGATAAGAGTGGTGAAAGGAGTAATTGCACGGTAACTGTTTCTATGGAAGGGTACAGTCAAACCACATGACTTTCCTGACATTTGGGTAGTCATGATGCCTAGCTAGAGGCCAATCATGACTTGTATAATGATGTATCAAAATATCAATACAGATTGATAAAATGATTTAAAGGAGTTTAAATCATGTGAGTTTTGAATAGAACTTACAATTACATATTATACTGCCAACATGGACAGGAACCTAATAGGTCACACACATATAGAAAAAAGGGTAAAATGGTAAAATAACAAGGATAATAATATTTGATATTATTATGAAGGTAGAGAAGTGAATAAGATAATAATTAATTAAAGAGTTTAATTAATTATGATCAAATAAAATTGTCCGCGGAACTTTTGAGAAATGTTCTGCAAAATTGGACCTAATTGAAATAATGTATTTTATGATTAATTATTGTTATCTTATAAGTGTTATAAGACTACTGTAAGTGTTATAGGACTGATATAATAATTAATAGATCCATTTGAGAAATTATAAAGGGCCAAAGGAATGAAGAAGTTGGAGGAAGTCCTCCAAAAGAGGGCCACACGCCAACTCCATACAGAAGGGCTTAGAGGGTTTTTTCTTGGACCAAATTAATTTATATATGTTACATAAGTGTTATGGAACTCACATAGTTAATTTGGTTGGATTTGGAATCCATTTGGGTATTTAAATTCAGTTAGATGCACAAAGGGCCTAGTTTGTGGATTTTGTGCATAGACTTTTATGAAAAGGATTAAATTGGATTTAATTAAGCCAAAATGATTATAATTAATTCCAGAGGCCCAATTAATAATTCTCTAGCAATTTTAAAGAGCCCAATCTCATTAAGGATTTGGAATTTTAATCTGACTATAAAAGGCCAACTAATGAGAATTAGGGTTAAGTGATTAAAACAAAAAGAAAGTCTTTTTCTCTAATCTCTCTCTCCCTTTTACGCCAACTCCTAAGCTAGCTCTTGGGAATTTCGGCCAGCCCTAGTTAAACACCAATTTGTTGGTTCAATTTACCCCTCTCTAGTGTGGATTACTCATTGGAGGTGTTCGATTTTGGACACTATGGTTTGCGACAACCCGGTGCGAAGTAAAATCAACTGTTCAACGAAAATCAAAGGTGATTTTTCTTATTCTCATATAGTTATATTGTGTATTCATGGCAAGATCAGATCTAATGGTTAAAAAATTTTAAAATTCTGCTCATATATGTGATGCATGTAACCGTTAAATTCCAACATGGTATCAGAGACACGGTTTTGCCATGGATATACAATTCTATATTTTTCTGCGGAATAAGTTTTGTTTTGTTTTGAGTTATTTATTTCATGAACTTTAAAATATTAGATTTGATTGTTCATGAATAAGAAATATTGATTTCTGGTTGTATGTGTGATCAAATAAATTTGGTGGAAACGAAATTTTTGAATGATTGTGATTAGGGTTTGGCGTGAAACCCTAGGTGATGTAGGGGCTGTTCTAATTTAATTTCTTATGGATCCATTTAAAAATCATTTAGATGATATTTTACGTGTTTAATATGTGATATTAAGCCGTAGGATCGAACGGAATTAAAATCGAACAAGTTTTGCATGAAAACTAGTTTAGTCGAAAAGTTCGATAAATTGGTGTTCTTCGTGTGTTCTTGATTAGAACGACTTTTGATCTTCTAAATCTGATATATATGATATATTAAAGTGTTTTTAATTAATTGGATTAATTAAAATGGGCCTTAAATTAATTTGATTAATTTTAATTTATTAAAACCACTTAATGGGCTTAATTATGTTTACGGACTTGGTTTAAATTAGTGAATGACTTGGTGGGCCCAAGGAGCTGATTTAAATTAAACATTATAAAAATTAATTAAGTTTATTAATGGGTTTTAAGGGCTGGAGTGGGCTTGGCTCATTCCAAAAGGCCCAAATGGTCCAAAAGACACAAAACTAGTTTGTGTGTGAACACAGTTAGGGTTTTTCTTCTGTGGGTTTCGGCCTACATTTGTTTTAAGCCCAAAATTGATTCTTTTAATTATTTAATATGATTAATTAATTAAATAATCAATTTATAATTAATTAATAATCAATTGGATTGATTATTAAGACAAGAACACATGTATGCAAAAAGGTTTCCTAAAATGAAAGTTTCCAAAATGGAAAAAGTTTTCTAATTTGATTACATCATTAAAATAACTCAAAATATAGTTTCAAAGGTTGAAACAAAGTTAGTAATCCATTTCTTTATGCATTAGAGAGGCATATAAGGGTGTATGATTGGCATGATGGTTAGTTATGGACAAAGCCCAATGTGATTGAGCATAATGCATGTTTTGGCCCAATGAGGACTTTCATGTCCCGGCCACCTGTTTTTGGTTTGTATTTCATTTTAAATTGTAATATGTAATTAGATTACTTAGGTTAGAATTAGAAATAGAGATGGAGACCAATATCAAGGAGCAAGATGTGCCGGATGGAGATCCAACAAGCTTGAAGATAATGTAATTATTTTCTTGTTTGAATCATGCATACTACCTAGGTGTGACCTTTTGATTTCCCACTTGGCTCGGGAAAATCAATGTAGTGAAGTCCATAACTATACCATATTTGTATGCTTATATTTATGTGATAGATATAGGATGCAAACCAATGTATGCCAACCATATATGATGAGACTTAATTAACTAAAACCCTCAAACAAATACTAAGGTATATAAGCCTTCCATTAATTTGAGAAGAACCAGAGTTCTTTATAGTGTGGGTTGTTGACCATAGTCAAGCTCACATTATATCGAATATGTTCAAATCTAATTAAATGGGTCATCTTAGCTAGCCCATTAGTTTGTTGACCACAGCCAAGGCTAATGGTTCTAGAGGCAAGATTAGGAAATGCATATATGATATGCATGCATCAAGAGTTGATAACCTAATGATCCAATAATTGTGTAGAGACACAATTGGTATAGAGATACCTACCTTTCAAGGGTATGGAATTTGGCTTGTTGACCACAGTCAAGGTTAAATTACATATCAAGGATTGGATATTGGCCCACTAAGAAAACCATCGGGTTTTCTCGGATTATATAGTGAGGGCTATTAATTCACAATAAAATAGTGGGAGTAAATGGATTAATTAAAGACCTTATTAATGCATACATATATATGAACATACTCTCATATCTTTTTTTTTTCACATCTAAGTCATCATTATGAGCACATCAAACATTAATATATTATCAATCTTGGATAACAAGCTGGTTGGCAACAACTATTCTGACTGGATCAGGCAAGTGAGAATTGTTCTCAGAGCTGAAAAGATCCACTATGTCTTGGATAAAGATCCACCACCACTTCCATCAGATGATGTCATTGATGAGATCAAAGGCATTTATCGAAAATACATGGAGGATAGTGAAGCATCAGCATGTCTGATGCTGGGTGCTATGTCCTTAGAGCTTCAGAAGCAAAAAGATGGATGCTAGAACCATTGTTTTGCATCTAGAGGAGCTTTATTCTTCTCAGGCTAGAACTGAGCAATATGAGATTGCTCGAGCTCTATTTAGCTACAAAATGGTGGAAGGCGCTTCAGCTGCTACTCATGCATTGAAGATGTATGGGTATATTGAGCATTTGAGTAGACTTGGCTATGTTATGGATAATGATCTATACATAGATTTAATCTTGTACTCGTTGGCTCCAAGTTATGCACCTTTCGTGCTTAACTTCAACATGAACAAGATCCAAGTATCCATTCCTGAGTTAATCAATATGCTCAAGACAGCTGATGGATCATTTAAGAAGGATCCAAAAAGTGTCATGGTTGTCACTTCTGCTAAAGGCAAGAAGCAGAAGAAGAAGAAGATAACCAAGGCGCAGCCAAAGAATGGTGGGATCTCCAAGAAGAAGGTTTCCAAGAAAGAGAATCCCAAAGGAACTTGCTTCCATTGTGGAAAGGATGGTCATTGGAAGCGTAATTGCAAGGCCTATCTAGATTCTCTCAAGGAGAAGAAGCAAGCTGATGCTTCTACTTCAGGTATTCATATGATTGAAATTAATACTTATTCTATTGCTTCAAAACAATCTTGGGTATTAGATATCGGATGTGGATCTCATTTATGTAATGATCTACAGGGGCTTAGAAGCTTTAGAAGAGTTGGAAAGGCAGAGATATGTTTGCAGTCAGCTACTGGACAGAACATCTCTACAACAGTTGTGGGGACTTACTATTTGCCTCTTCCTAGTGGATTAGTACTGGAATTAAATAATTGTTATTATGTTCCAGCTTTGTCCAAAAGTATTATTTCTTTCAGTTTTTTGATGAACGATTATGATATTTCTTTAAAGGACAAATGTTGTTACATTTTTAAGAACAATATGTTTTATGCAAAAGCTATCATTGAGAATGGTATATTTGTTCTTGATTTAATTAAAGAAGTACATAATGTGGATACCAAGAGAATGAAACATGATAATCTAAATACCTCATACTTATGGCATTGTCGTTTAGGCCATATAAATGAAAAACGCATGACCAAATTGCACAAGTCAGGTGATTTGGGATCATTTGATTATGAATCATTTGATACATGCGAATCTTGTTTATTGGGAAAAATGACAAAAGCTCCCTTTATTGGTAAAGGAGAACGAGCTAAAATGTTTTTGGACTTAATACATTCAGATGTATGTGGTCCAATGACTACACATGCCAGAGGAGGTTACTACTACTTCATTACTTTCATAGATGATTATTCCAGGTTTGGATACATCTATCTAATGAAATATAAGTCTGAAGCATTTGAAAAGTTCAAAGAATTCAGAAATGAAGTAGAGAAACAACTTGGCAAAAGTATTAAAACATTTAGATCAGATCGAGGTGGAGAATACTTAAGTCAAGAGTTTCAGGATTATCTTAGAGATAATGGGATTTTATCTCAATGGACTCCTCCATATACACCACAACACAATGGTGTATCTGAAAGGAGGAATCGAACACTATTAGATATGGTTCGATCAATGATGAGCTGAGCGGACTTACCTAAGTCCTTTTGGGGATATGCACTAGAAACTGCTGTTTATGTGTTAAACAGAGTTCCTAGTAAATCGGTTGAGGTTACTCCATATGAGATGTGGAATAACAAGAAACCCACGCTTTCTCATATGAAAGTATGGGGTTGTCCTGCTTATGTGAAGAGGACAATGTCAGACAAATTGGATGTTAAGTCTGACAAATGTTTATTTGTGGGATATCCAAAAGAAACGTTTGGATATTATTTCTATCATCGCTTAGAACAAAAGGTATTTGTTTCAAGGCATGCTGTCTTCTTGGAAAGAGAATTTCTCCTACGAGAGGACAGTGGGAGTAAAATTGAACTTGGTGAAGTTCAAGACCTACAAATAGAAGATGATCAACAGATTGAACTCGAAACTGAATTTCATAATGATGAGATTACAGTTGAACCTGATTATACACAAAATCCTAGAAGATCTACTAGGATGCGTTCTATCCCTGTGAGATATGGATTTCACATTGATTCGGATAGAGGCATAACTGTAGTAGAGGACAATGAGCCTACAAGCTATCAAGAAGTTTTGAACAGTTCAGAACGTGATTTATGGCTTAAGGCTATGCAGTCTGAAATGTACTCCATGTATGAGAACAAAATTTGGACTGTAACTCAACCACCTGAAGGGATAAAACCCATAGGGTGCAAATGGGTCTTCAAAAAGAAGACTGACATGGAAGGTAATATAGTTACCTATAAAGCTCTCTTAGTAGAAAAAGGTTATCGTCAAAAAAAAGGTATTGACTATGACGAAACTTTTTCTCCTGTAGCGATGCTTAAGTCTATAAGAATACTTTTAGCCATTGCAGCTCATTATGATTATGAGATTTGGCAAATGGATGTGAAAACAGCTTTCCTTAATGGAAATCTTACTGAGGATGTGTATATGACACAACCAGAAGGATTCATATCAGGAAATGGCGAAAAGGTATGCAAGCTTCAAAGATCCATTTATGGATTAAAGCGAGCCTCTAGGAGCTGGAACATACGATTCAATGAGACAATCAAAGAGTTTGGTTTCTCACAGAATTAAGTTGAACCTTGTGTGTATAAAAGGGTCAGTAGGAGTGCAATTGTCTTCCTAGTTCTATATGTAGATGACATATTGATCATGGAAAATGACATTTCTCTTCTCCAATCTGTTAAAATATGGTTATCAAAGCAATTCTCCATAAAAGACCTTGGAGAAGCATCCGATATTCCGGGAATAAAAGACCTTGGTTTATACCCATGGTGCAAGGGAAACATCTTTCTAAGTCTATGTGTCCACAGACACTAGAGGATAGAGAGATCATGAATAGAATACCATATGCATCTGCAATTGGTTCTATCATGTATACTATGTTATGTACATGTCCAGATGTAGCATTTACTTTAAGTGTCACAAGCAGATTCCAATCTAATTTTGGAGAGGAACACTGGGCAGCTGTCAAGAATATTCTTAAGTACTTGAGAAGGACTAAGGATATATTCTTGGTATATGGAGAGGGCAGTTTGGAAGTAAATGGGTATACAGATGCCAGCTTCCAATCTGACAAAGATGATTGTAAATCACAATCTGGTTATGTGTTCATAATAGGAGGAGGAGCAGTTAGTTGGAAAAGTTCCAAACAAGAAACAACTGCTGATTCCACGACAGAAGCTGAGTACATTACTGCTTCAGAAGCAGCCAAAGAAGCAGTCTGGATCAAAAAGTTCATAACCGAACTACGAGTGGTGCCTAGCATTGTTGATTCGATTCCTTTATATTGTCACAACAATGGAGCCATTGCGCAAGCAAAGGAACCACGATCTCATCAGTGATCCAAGCATGTTCTCAGACGCTACCATCTCATAAGGGAAATAGTAGCTAGAAATGATGTGAAAATAGAAAGGGTTCCCACAGATGACAATGTGGCGGATCCCCTCACTAAAGCACTTTCCCAGATTAAGCATGATCACCATATAAATAATATGGGTCTGAGACATATGAGTGATTGGCTCTAGTACAAGTGGGAGATTGTTAGAGAGTATGCCCTAGAGCCCATGTAATAGGGATGTTTTTCATATGTATGAAATTTATATTCTTAATAAAAGGCATCATTCATTTATTAATGCTATGTTCGAATACATGAGTTTGTAAATCTTAAATTAATAAATGAAGTCCTAGATATTATAAACACAGTGCAAAGGCAATCATGAAGGTGTTCATAATGTGGGATGTCTATTGCATGAAAATGTCTTAATATCTAAATATCCCTAGTCACAGAATTAACAAGATAGGACATTGTTAATTCGGACAGACTAACACATGTTATGCTTCTTGAATGGTTCAAGCAGTGGTTCTCATAACTGTGATTATGGAAGATAATCAAAGCTAACATGTGGATGCTTGTTAGAAGAACAAGTTCATTGGAGACCTGCATAGAGAATCCTCACATGGATATTAAATCTATGTCAGTGAGGAATCTCTTCATAGCGGTTGTGCAAGTATCCTTAGACTTGAGATCACCAAAGTTATCTTAAGTAGCAAGTGGTATACTTTGACTCCATAACTGATTACTTCCAACTGGGAGTGAACATAGTTAGGAGATTGGGTATATCATGACCTACTTGAAGATAGTTGAGTGATTGACAAAGGATTCACCATCCCAGATTTAACAAGGGAAGTTATCTCGCATGATAATTGCCTTGTTCAGAGAATCTCTGGCCAGAGTAATATGCCGAGATGGATGGAGATCCATGAAGGGCATTTTAGGAACAATGGTTAAATTAATAGAACATACATAATTAGATTTATATGAGTTAACAGAAATTCATACTCAGAATCTAATTGAGATAAGAGTGGTGAAAGGAGAAATTGCACGGTAACTGTTTCTATGGAAGGGTACAGTCAAACCACATGACTTTCCTGACATTTGGGTAGTCATGATGCCTAGCTAGAGACCAATCATGACTTGTATAATGATGTATCAAAATATCAATACAGATTGATAAAATGATTTAAAGGAGTTTAAATCATGTGAGTTTTGAATAAAACTTACAATTACATATTATACTGCTAACATGGACATGAACCCAATAGGTCACACACATATAGAGAAAAGGGTAAAATGGTAAAATAAAAAGGATAATAATATTTGATATTATTATGAAGGTAGAGAAGTGAATAAGATAATAATTAATTAAAGAGTTTAATTAATTACGATCAAATAAAATTGTCCGCGGAACTTTTGAGAAATGTTCTGCAAAATTGGACCTAATTGAAATAATGTATTTTATGATTAATTATTATTATCTTATAAGTGTTATAAGACTACTATAAGTGTTATAGGACTGATATAATAATTAATAGATCCATTGGAGAAATTATAAAGGGCCAAAGGAATGAAGAAGTTGGAGGAAGCCCTCCAAAAGAGGGCCACACGCCAACTCTATACAGAAGGGCTTAGAGGGTTTTTTCTTAGACAAAATTAATCTATATATGTTACATAAGTGTTATGGAACTCACATATTTAATTTGGTTGGATTTGGAATCTATTTGGGTATTTAAATTCAATTAGATGCACAAAGGGCCTAGTTTGTGGATTTTGTGCATAGACTTTTATGAAAAGGATTAAATTGGATTTAATTAAGCCCAAATGATTATAATTAATTCCAGAGGCCCAATTAATAATTCTCCAGCAATTTTAAAGAGCCCAATCTCATTAAGGAGTTGGAATTTTAACCTAACTATAAAAGGCCAACTAATGAGAATTAGGGTTAAGTGATTAAAACAAAAAGAAAGTCTTTTTCTCTAATCTCTCTCTCCCTTTTGCGCCAACTTCTAAGCTAGCTCTTGGGAATTTCGGCCAGCCCTAGTTAAACACCAATTTGTTGGTTCAATTTACCCCTCTCTAGTGTGGATTACTCATTGGAGGTGTTCGATTTTGGATACTGTGGTTTGCGACAACCCGGTGCGAAGTAAAATCAACTGTTCAATAAAAATCAAAGGTGATTTTTCTTATTCTCATATAGTTATATTGTGTATTCATGGCAAGATCAGATCTAATGGTTAAAAAATTTTAAAATTCCGCTCATGTATGTGATGCATGTAACCGTTAAATTCCAACAATCCTCTCTATGGTGAGGCATTTCTTGACTCCTGGCAGGCCTTGACAGCAATAATTGTAACTTTTCTTGTTCGTTTAGCCAATTTAACACTCAAGATAGAGATTTTTAAAGGTTAGAGTAGTACCTCTAGTTGGCCTCTATATTGGATACTCTAGCCATTTTCCCACTTTTGTTTGCTCTATTACCACTCCCAACCGCCCTATTATTGCCAAAGTTCCTCCTTGCACCCTCATTACTGGTCCTATTAGCTAAATACTCACCTTTAGCTTTTATAGCTATGTCTTTTAGGGACTCCCAATGTGAGGCCCCAACATATGCCCTAGAAGGATATATGTAAGTTTAAATGATATTATAACCAATATAAGCTTGATTAGTAAATGCATTATAGGTTGGGATCTAGAGGGAATTATTTTAAAAGAAAAAAGGGTAATATGGTCATTTAACTTTGAGGCATATATTTCATTATTAGAAGGAGGTATAATGCAAGGGTTATATTGAAAAGAGGAGTTGAATTTGATAAATAATAAGAAAACATAAGAAAGAGAGGAGTTAAGTGGAAATTACCTAAGACCCATAGGTGGGCCTATACGGTTGTATACGGTTGGGCCACCTAGCTTTCTCTAGAGAATTCATAATAAAGAAAGAAACATCAAAATAAAAGGGCCATGTGATGGCCAGCCACCTTAGAGGATTAAAAACAAGTCATCTTCTTCCTAATATTCATCAATTCCACTGCTAATTTATACTCAAATTTCAACTATAGGGTTGCTAAAGAGAGAGAGCTTAGTGGTTAGTCAATTCTAAGGTAATTAACCTTTCTCTTTTTTTTGTTCCACATGTTAGAGATTAAAAATTTTTGATGTAAATATATGTTTAAATTCATAATTGATGTATGTAGAAGGAGAAGGAAGTAAAAGAAAAGAGAAAGTAATAGAAAGAGATTAAAAAGGAGTGCTCTTGTTGCACAAAAAGGTATGGGAGTTCATGTGTTTAAATTGATTAAAGTTGATAAATGTATTGTATATGACCTATAATTAATGTTATAGTTAAGAAGTGATATTATAATATATGGCATTGATGATTTATGCCTTAGAAAGTGATATAGTCAAAATCAACTTAAAGTTCACTTGAACCAATTTTAGTTTAGAGGGCATAACTCTTTTCATATATGTCTAAATAAAGTGATTCTATTTGCAAAAGAAAGATAAGACATAGATCTAAAACATTTTAGATGAAACAAAGACCTAATTCTACATCTAAAGCCTTCATAATATGGCTTGAATTTGAGTGATGTCTGCTACCCTATCACTAGGAGAAGGCTTAAATTTTTTATTAATATCTTGTAATTTAAAAACCAAAATGGAGTGATTTTTAATGATTTAGAAATTGGAGATATAGGGAACAACTTTGTAGAATAACACTTTGCTTGAAAATGTCGTTTATTAGGTCTAAAATGATATAAAAGTTAGACTTAAGAATCTGTGTATTGAATTCTTAGGGCAGAATAGTGCTCACAGTTGGAACTAATTAGTTGCTGCTGTGTACACCTTCTAGAACAAAATGAGACTTATCTCACAGCTGGAAGTAATTGGTTCCCACTATATGCCTCCTCTATTCCCTCTTACACTTAATATTTAGGGCCCAAATTATCACCGAAACTTATGCGAACTTCCTCTAATACCTTTAAAGTATTTTAGACATAAAAATAGGGACAAGATATGACATGAACATATATAAGTGTATAAATAGGTACAATTAATGAATATGAATGAACAAGTATATTTGTATGTTTAGTGTTACATGTTAAATAATAAGTAATAACCATATTGAAGTGTATCTTAATTGTTATTGAATATGAATCATTCAATGATATTGTTGTATACTCTATTGTATCTATTGACTCTACAATCCTAAATGTGTCAAATGTAATATCCTTTAGTAATTAAAGACTATTTGTAAGCCTAAATTTCACATAGCAGTGGGTAGATGGGCATACCTATAAAGAGATAGTGATTACAACTACTAGTGTTGTAACTGGAAGGTGTTTAATGTTTTTATACCTATAGGTATCAAGTGACATGAAACTATTATGTCTCAAGTGTTTGATACTGCTCATCAGTATCTAGTGTTTGTACCAGTTATCCAGCATCAATGGGAATTAAGGCAATAAAAGTGATTGAGTTGACAATTATTGATATGTGATTAATAATGTAAATGCCTTAGTGTCTTAATGTAATGCTAGTGTCTTTTAGTGATATTGTTAGTGTGATTGATAAACGATATTGCAATATTCCTTAATGTATGGGACTATTACTATAAGTGTATGTGTATTGTGACATGAAAAGACATGCTATTATGATATGTGCATTAGCATATTATGTTATTTGTGTCTAAGACTTTGTTAAGAAGTCAATTGCATTATTTTACTCACCACTAAGCCATTACTTAGCAAATGTGTACTTCTCGTGTAGGTACACAGGTGTAGGCTAGAAGTGATAGGTTCAAGTTAACATTTATAGGCCATTAGGGACAAAGTTTAAAGGTTACTTTGTGATATACGGTCATTTTTATATTGTAAATGTACATGATCGGTAATGTATGTAAAGAACAAGTATTGTAAATATTTTATAAGCATCATGAGTTAATATATGTGTTAGTGTATGTTGCAAAATGCAAATTTAAATGTACCTCAGTAGGATAATTCTACATAAAGTATAGTTAAAGAGATACAATGAACTTGTAATTAAAAGATAATCTAATAGGATGAGTTTATTAAAAATTGTAGTGCTTTGATCTTCCTTCTAGGGGGTATAATGGTGTCGCACCTAATCTTTTAGTCCCTTAATATATAGGCCATCCCCCAAGTAGGGACTTACATTTCGAATAAAAAGCTTAATTTGGTCAACTGTATCAAGCTTCCTCTTCATTTCTATCACCTGGTTCCTCCATCTTGTTAGGTATTCGTGAAAGAACTCATCATGCTTTTATTGGAGCAATTTGAGGTCTTTTAAAGTTACCTCCATCCTAGTGCTACAATTATACTCCTTAATGAACTCTTTAATCAGCAAATCCCAATCATCCTTAGTACACCTATCAAGTCCATGATACCAATCTATTATTGAGCCCACCAAACTTAAACAAAAGTACTATACCTTTTGCTTCTTAGGCAAGGTGGTCCCTTTCATAATTAAGGTGCACTACTTCATATGTGCAAAAGGATCAAAAGTAACATCAAATCTGGGCAAATTTGGCATCTTGGACCTTTGAGGAAGTGGCTTATCTCCATCCAAATCTATAACTTCAGGGTTTATCCCCTTGGAAGTAGATAACACTCAAGCCATGGCCTCTATCCTCCCGTTTATCTTCTTAATGGTAGCATCTTCAACACTAGGGCCTCCATTCCTTACCACTACTATGGGAAGCTCTTCCTCATTTCCTTATCTTCAATGTAGTCATTAGTAGGATCATACCTCATTTCCCCTCTCTGATCCACTGGTGGCACTTGAGGCACTAGAGCTTTTACGGTGGTAGCATCCCTAACATGGGTTGGCTCTATAGCCCTATGAGTAGATGTCCCGGGCCTAGCTCTAAAATTTGATGTTGAAAAAGCCACCAAACACCAATCATGGCCAACATCCTCTCCCTGAAAGCTCTTATCTAGCTCATCTCTTGCCACCGCAAGCCCTAAAGTAGAAGTAGCTAACCTATCCTTAAAGACATCCTTCTTGTAGCCTCTTTTATATCGCTTTTAGTCTTAATTGGTGGTATCTCATCATCCATCTCTAATGTAGTCTCTTGACCTCTTTCTAAAAGCTCAGTCGAACCAATCTTTGAACTAATCTCAAACCCTAACTCTCAACTTAATTCTGATCTCAGCTCTGGTAGCTCAAATATAGATCTCCAAACAAGGAAACCATTTGACCCTCTAGACCACCTAAATGAATTATAATGGCTGCAAAAGTTAAGTGTCATTGGTGATGTATGTCCATGGTATATACATGATGAATGAATGCAATGAATGTGTTCATTAGACATCAATCCCAACCATATATAAGCAAGACAAAGCCTTTTAACCTTATTACTCCCACACAAGGGGTCATGCAGTCTCTTTCCTAGGTTGGCTTAGGCCATGAGTCAACGGGGAACCCGATGGATGCGTATGATGTATGGTAGAAAACCAACAGTATAACCTATTTTAACTAAAAGCATAGAAGCATGATTTTGGCCATTGTGTATTTGAGTAACTCAAACAAGTTAGGTTAAAACCTATCAAGGCATGGTAGCCTTTAACTGGTACCCTCCTAAATTGTTTTAGTTTGTTCAATACATAAGGACCCACATTGCAAGTGAGAATTGTTCTAGTTATACAACCTAGGGGAAGTAGCTATTGTCATTACATGGGTTCAAATTTGGATGATAAAACTTTTGGGCTACCCAGGCAAGGTCCCTATCAATAGGTCTAGCTCATCTCAAGCATAATAACCGATGGGTCACCATTTCATATACCAATTAGTACTAGACTTGTGTTGGTGGGTCTTCTTGACACCTCCCTATATTGAGTGAATGTAGGGTGTGCTTTGGGTTAGCTCTAGGGCTAAAAAAGAGACGTCTAACTTAATTTTAAGGCTTTAAGATGTATGTGAGAAATGCAATTTCAAAAGGAGACAGGACTAATAAAAAAAACCTAATTATAAGTAACTTAACCAAGATGCTTTTAGAAGTAAGGTCTCTTAAGTCCTTAGTAAAGTTGCCACTTAAGGCGTGTCAAAGCCCTCTCAATTCTTGTTGGGTTCTCTGAGGCCCATTTTTAGGGTTCAAGACTGTATGAGGCTCACTAAAACTCACAAAATTGGCCACTTCATAGTAAAAAAGGATTTAGGCCCAATTTATGGTTGATGGTTAACCTGTGACGGCATCTAATGTGGGCTCAAGAGGCATGTGTCATGGAGTTGTTGCCTAACAAAACATTAGGAAATAAATTTCAACCTTTTGATGCCTAAATAGAGATTGGTGTTTGGGACATCACTCTTACTTAAAACCTCAATTAGATATTTCTTATAATTAGGTTTTTATTATTAATTCACTACCTCCCTTCGCACACGATGCATTACAGGAAAATAAATAAACATAGCAATCATCTTGGAAAGTGATATATAAAGTGGTAAATAAATAAACAAACATCCTAATTAAGTTACTATAGAAACAAATCATTCCAAATTAAAAATAAGACAAATAACATTCATAAACTGGCATATTCATTAGATCACAAACATTGGTTTCCTCATATATATTTACAAAAGTTGAAAAATTCTTGTTAATTTTTAGAAAATGCGAGATGAGTGATCCCAATTTTGATGAAAATCAGACACTTTTTCATTGTGTGATTTTGGGATAGAAAGGTGGACATTGGTCCATTTTATTTGAAAAAATACAAGTTGATAAAATAAAAATCATTTTGATCCTTTTCCAATTAATGTGCCAAAATTCCTTTTTTACTAGCTATTGCATCCCAAAATTAAAATACATAAGAAATAAATAATAAAGTACAAAAAGTAATAAATGAAATAAATAATCACATAAAGAAAAACATAAATAAAAATTTCAATAATGAAATAGGAAATAATAAAGGGTAAAAATAGAACCATCTAAATGATGTCTCTCCAAGGCTAATTAACCTGCAAAAGAACTTCTCATGAGATAAAAATGATTGCTCAAAAGAAAACATACCAAATAATACAATTAGTGCATAAAATATCGTAAATCAAATAATGAAATTAAAATAATAATGAACTATATTCTTAAATGAATTAATAATTAAAAAGAATAGAAATCATACAGGAACGGAAGCAAAAATAACAATAAAATATAATAAAACAAAAATGTAACATACAAATACGAAAGATAGCATGAAATAGGATTAAAAAAATTAAGGAAAAAGGGATAGATGGCCTAGAAATAAAGACAAACGACCAAAAGGAGAGGGAGAGACAGGACGAGAAGAAGATATCGTGATGTCTTGTCTATTGAATTAACAGACAGTCGTCTGTGACTCAAGGTAAAAACAAAATGTAGAAAAACTCAATCAAAAATAGAGAAAGCAAAAGCAAAATCAAACTCCTAAACATATAGTTCTAAGGCCCTAAAACATTCCAAATCTATACAAAAACAATATATGAGATTTAAATTGATGCCAACACAATATAAAACAAGCTAAAATAGAATTTAAATCAAAATATTTTCATATATCTTTGAGAAAGCCTATCATGCCATTCTAATACATATTGAATAATTTAAATAGCCATGGCATAATAGAGATCACTATCAAATAAATCAATATAATGATATATAACATGGCATCATGTTTGGTAGAAATATATTTAAATATGTTTAACTGGATGACCAGAACATAAATCTGGAGAGAGAAAGTGAGTAGAGCCTAGAATATTACCCTCAGGAATTAATAATTTTGTAGCATTGGAAAGCATACTTACGTCCCAATCCTTGATTCCTATGTTGAGATAAAGAAAAAGTTTGGCGTGCAAGAAGGTTATTTAGAAGCTTAAGACTTCTAAGAATAGAGAATCTCTCTCTCTCAAAAATTTGCTTTCTTTTCGATAATGAGAATCCCCATTTCAATACCTAGAGAAGAGTTGGAAATCAACTCTAACTCTAATTCTCCATAATAAGAAGTTTTTATCCCATCAAATCTGATCTAAATCAAATATAATCTCTGTCGCAAATTTTCAAAACTAGAAAAAGTGGCAAATTTGTAAATACCCCCACAGATGAGCTTCTACGAATGACAAATGGCCATCCCTCACATAATTTCCCAAAATAGTGAAAATGCCCCTAAATTTGACCTTAGTTGAAGGAAAATAGCTAGATATGGCCACCCTCTATGACAAATGATCGTCTGTCACTGTTAGAGGCCAAATCTCAAGGTTTTTAAAACTCTTTTAAGAAATCTTGGAAAATCAATGTTGAAACACATAAAAACATTTATAAAAATGTCAAAATTAAGGCTGAAGCTTCGAGATTTGTGCTATTTGTCAGAAGGAAAATTGGTTCCTCATCATCAAGTAACCCTAATCTAGATTACCTTGGGTCATGGTGTCTACAATTTGGTGTCAATTTTTTCTATCAGGAAGTACTATTTAGGTAGCCAAATTTATAAGGGCATTATAGGCCTTTTTCCTCTGTTGTCTATGTTGCACTCCATCTCTATTGCTCTCTCTATTTTAGCAATTTCTCTCCCAATAACAAAGCTTCCAAAAATTAATAAGGAAATAAATAAATACAAATTGATACTGATTGTCATGTAATTTGACTTTACTTATCTCTTACTAAAAATAATGGTCCTATTTATCCATATGTAGTTGGTTGATGAGTAAGCACTACATGCCTATCCCATATGCTCTCTCTTATTTCATGAGAATCAATTACAACTCCACATCATATATCTGCAGTAGTGCTTGTCGATCAAATTTTCTTATTTTAGGCCATCGATAATTAACTTCTGTCACTTTCCATCTTATTTTGTTGTATATCTACCATGTTACACCTCATTAATGGTTAGCATATATTTGCTATAATTTCCAACTTGTTTCCATGATTACGAGCCTAAATTAGTCTAAAGAAAATGTGACGCGCGCTGAAGCTTGCTCGAGTGCTCGGGTTGGTTTTCAGAGTCCCTCTTTTTAGGGTTTATGAGGCTCACTATATTTTATAAATTGGCTACTTTACAATAAAAAAGGCTTTAAGCCCAATCCATTGTTGATGGTCAACCTATAAAGGCATTTAAAGTAGGCTAAAAAAGGTAGGTATCATGGAGTCGCCACCCATGAGAAAATTGGGAAATGATGCTCAACACTTTTGATGCCTAAATAAATAGCGGTGTTCGGGACATCACTCTTATTTTGCATCTTAGTTAGGTATTTCTTATAATTAAGTTTTCATTAATAATCTACTATCTCCCTTCTCACATAATGCATTACATAGAAAGCAAATAAACATGTCAAGCATCCATGAAAACAATTAAATAAAACAAATAACCTACTTAAATTATTACATTAGAAATCATCTTGAAGAAAAGAAAAAGGAATAAAAAAAGACATATATAAATTAGGGCAATTAGTTATGTTTTGGGAACATTTGTTCCTATGTAAATATTTACAAAAGAATGAAGAGACTTTACGATTTTTAATAAAATGTGGGATGAGTGATCCAATTTTGAAGAAAACATACTCTTTTTTTACCATGTCATTTTGGGCTAAAAAATTGGACATTGGTCCATTTTTTTTAGAAAATACAAGCTAATTAAGTAGAAATATTTACATAACTTTTATTATTAGCGTACAAAAAAAAATCCTTTTTTACTAAATTATTACAACCCAAAAAATAAATACATCCAAACATAATTAAAATATGAAAATTAAAACATAAACATAAATAGATGAAAACATAAATAAAGCAATATAAATAAATATCATAAAAAAACCTAAATGCAAATAAAAGAAGGGTAGAGAACAAACCAAATGGTGCATGACTCCCAAGGTAGAATCATCTTGCCAAAAAAAAAACTTCAAAAAGCACAAAATAATTCACTCACACAAAACACACAAAATCAAATTAATTAGTACATTAATAGGAACATAAACATTGAACTAGATTAAAATAATCACATAAATATTAAACTAATATAAAAATGGATAAAAAATTAAAATATTATGTTTACAAGGACAAGAAATGAACTTGAAACAAATTAAATAAAAAGAAATCCTAAATTAGTACAAAGGATTTAAAACCCACTAAAAATATACAAAAAATAAAGCCATGGACGCCCCTAAATACCAACGGATCGCCCAAGCTAGAGTGAGGGATGAAAAGAGAAGGCAGCACCATGATGTCCCATCTGTCGTGCTAATATATGATCGTCTGTGGTGCCTTCTTCTTATATGTCACCTAAAAGATAGACACAAAAAGCAATTTTTGATCTAAAATAAAGCAAATTCACTCCTAATCTCTACACATGCATTTAAAAAACTTTAAATCATGCCATACTATAGAATAAAGACAAAATTCCTCATTAAACTTGGTAGAACAGATTAAACATGCAAAAATACTCAAAATAAATCAAACAGCACCATGAAATATCAATAATAAAGCATGTAAAAGCAGGCATTAAAAGTAGTTCTAAATATCTCAATAATCATCATATTGATCATGGGATCGTATAAACGTTACAAGCACATATAGAAAATAGCATAAAATTATAAAAGAGGAAAATAAAACCTAGTTTACATGGTTATGTAATTTAGAGAGAGGAAGGGGATGACACCTAGAATATTACCTTGAGGATTTCTTAATTTTATAACTTTAGAATGCACGTTCTAGGACCTTGATCTTGATCTCCATGCTCAACTAAAAAAAAATTTAGTTTTTAACAATAATTTTAATAACAACCCCTAAGAATAGAAAATTGGTTTCTCTTCCTCAAATGTGTTTTCTTTTCCAAAAGTGTCAGAAGTGAGATCCTGCTCCTCCAAAAAAAAAACTCTAATCTTTTTCTTTTTGTACCTAGGGATGAGTTGGAAATCAACTTCAAATCCTCTTCCCCAAGATAGGAAGATTAAATTCCCGAAAATTCGGGTTAACAAAATTTTTCAAATCTAATCCCTATCACCTCTTTTCAAAACTAGAAAATGTGGAAAAAACTAAAAGCACCCTACAGATGGGTGTCTGTTATTAACAGATGGCCATCCTTACATAATTCCCTAGAATTTATAAAACTACCCCTAATCTATCTAAGATTGGGTAAAGGGAGCCACAGATGGTTGTCCCTCCAAGATAAACATATATCTACCAATGCTAGAGGACCAAAATTAGGGTTTTTCTAAAATATTTCTCAAACTTTTGTTAGATGGAATCAAAACCCTTAAAATATGACCACAAAACATGGAAAACAAGATCGATGTTTGAAAATTCATACTCTCTGTCAAGAATGCATTATTTCCTCATCATTGGGTAACCCTAATTTGGGTAGCCCTGGTCACAGTGTCTATAGTTACCATTAATTTTAGGGAATTAGTGTATTAGTGCCCAAGTGAGATAAATTTTAGAGTAAAGAAAAAAAAGACGCGTACTTAAAGCAGGGACTTTTTAATTGATTATTTTAAACTAAGTACCATTTAAGGCAGTAAGTCTTTTGGTTGGGTAGTTACCATATCTTGTCAATGTGTTAACCCCTGGTTAGGTAGTTACCATTAGTTTGTCGATGTGTTAACCCTTAGTTGACAATCTAATTAGCGCTAGCATATTGACATGTAGAATAAAGATGAGCTGTTTGTATAAGATTAGCACCAGCTTGTCAGCATGTAAAATTAGATAAGATTGTTGTATTTGATTAGCACCAGTTCATCGGCATGCAAAATTAGATTAGATTTTTGTATTTGATTAGTGCCAGATTATTGATATACATAATTAGGTGACATTGTGAATCTATTGATGCCATCTATAGATATGTCAAACCTACCTATTGTGGTTGTTGACACCATCTACAGGCATGTTTGACCTTTTAAGTCAATATTCTTATTGGAAAATTTTTGATAAATATGCATTTGTAAGGAGTCACTAATAGCATGTGGTCAAAGGCTTGTTCCACATGTG